>CAUYPK010115260.1:0-16974 GCA_963574355.1 Loris lydekkerianus
CTACAAAAGTGATTGTATTGATATGTAAAAAAGAAAGTAAGAAAATGAGGAAACTAATAGATAAGGGATTAAGTGTGTACGTGACTGAAAAGGTATAAAACCTAAACTTGGAATAAAGAACTTTGCTATATGCCATATCACAGTGTATAGTCTGTTTCTTGACTTAATAATTACAGGAGCGAGTTTACACCTACGGCAAAGCTTCTGTTCGTTTGCGTCTCTGGTCGCAACAAGGAAGGACAGGAAGGGTTGAGCCTGGGGACGGGGAGATGGGCAGGAAACTGTGCAGACGCTCTGGGCCCAGCCACTGGGCGCTGGACTGACCTGAAGACTTGGGCCATGCAAGCGTGGGGACAGCACTACTAGGGGACTGAGGAACAGGCTTAGTGTGATGTGATGACAGGGTGTGCTGGGACCAGGGGCCACATCCAGGTTTCTGGTTTGGGAGTACTGGACACCATGACACAAGGAGGGGTCAGCCACTGATTGACTGCACAGTCAAAAGAGTTGATGGGCGGGAGCCCCCGTGCTGGGGTTACATGAAAAGGCTTTATCCTTAAAGTAATGGCATAGAATGTCACCCATGCGAGGGATGGATCAGCTCCTGACTGACTGCCCCTCTCTCCACTGCCCCTCCTCATCTCTTCAGGTATCAGAGAACCTGTTCCTGGGGCCTGGGTATCATCCTGACCTGAGCAATACTGAAGCCAAACTCCCACCTGCCAGTCCACCCAGGCAGACATGGGACCACACCTTCGTATAGCAGTGCTGGGAGCCAATACTTAAGAGCAAGCTCACCATGGAAACTTATCGCTATAAGTCAGGTGCTTGGAAGGTTACTGCCCTAGGCGAAACGAACATTCTGACCATTGGATTACCACACTGCTCCGGGAATTCTCCACCCTCTCATATCCTCAGCACACTTCCTCCCTCCGCTTGTGTTTAAATAGCTGTTAAAAAATAAAGTTTTGGGGAGCTTGATCGGAATTCTGTCTTGCTCTCCGTTCCTTGTGTCTCTTGTTTCTCTCACTCTCTCAGCCCCATGCCCTAGGTCCCTGCTGAACTAGCCCCGTGGGCCGAGGCATAGCAGGGCCAGGCAGTCCTCAGAGGACCACTGGCATGCTTCCCGGAGCTTCACAGGGCACTAAACCGATGCATCCTTGGGACAGCAATGCCATTTCCCAGTGGCATGGCCAGGATCTCCACTAGGTCACTTCCTTGTGGCTCAGGCCTTCCTTCTTGACCAGTAGGATTTGAAGGACTATGGGGATCTCTGCAGAACAGTGCACTATGCCCAGGAACCAGGCTGGTCTTATTCCCCCAAGGTCTGATTATCTATATGCTGTCACTCCACACCATGCCTATTTTTGCTCAGAAACCAAGGAACTTTTCCTGGTGTCCTGGGGCCTGGGAGACCCCCTACCTTCCTTTTTTCCAGTCACCTGCTCCAGGCAGTCTGGACAAGGAAGGCATAGATAGAAACATTATAGTCTAAAACAACCACAGACATGGCTTAGCCCAGGGGTATTGATAATGGGGGTGTGTGTGTTATTCCTACAGGTGGATTTGCAGTATCCTTTGAGCACCTGCCACTCTGAGAAGCCCAATGACTCAAAATAATAATAATAATAATAATAATAATAAAATAATAATAATAATAATAATGGCCTCTGACAGCCCCAGACACCACCTTGACAGCTACCATGGACAGGACTTCTGTCCCTCCCCTCCTATGTGAATCAGCTCTTCTTCCTGCCTGGCTCTCCAATGTTCAGGAATCCCCTCCAGAGAGCCAAGCTGGTGTCCAATTTACTGCATATATATACTCTTACATGTGGCTGTACAACTGAAATTAGCCCACCCTAACCATGGGTTAGTTAACTCAAAAGAGGAAGGAGATGCTCCCTAAGATAACTGTAAATGGGCATCTTCCCCCAGACCACCCTCAGTTGAATCCATGGGTTGGCCACCTCGACTGTGGTCGGCTCAGCTCTGAGTGCGCTAAGCTAACATGTCTGGACAATGTGCTCACTCCTTGCCGAACACCCTTCCTCCAGTGAGAGTCCTTTACAAGTACCTCATTTGACCAGTGATCCTTTATTTATTGTGTATATCCTGCTGAAAAGTTAATTATCTAAACCTAATGTACACCAAAATTCAAAGATTTTTCAGAGTTTTTTATTTTTTGCACAGGCACTGGAGCCCTTCTATTTAGAACTAGAAAAAAAAAAAATTCCCATGAGCTGTTTCTCCTAGAAACAGATTATTAATTGAAACAGAAAAGCCCTCGACCCTCTTATTCATAAATAGGACTGTTAGTGTTCAATGTGGTATATAATATCTAGTACAAATTTGATTTTTAAAAAAAATAATAATAACCTCATTTCTACTCTGCAACCATTATCATAGATGGTGCCACATTTGTCTTTGCTAAATGTTCGCAATATTTAATTTGGATGATCAGAAATATAAACATGCCAAGGTATGGTGGCCACATGTTGCCCTGTGGCAAACCCTCAGCAACCAACTCCAGGAGGCACCTAAGGGCAGGACTTCTGCTCTTGCTGCCTGCCCAGTAGTTGTTCCTTGCAATTAAATTCTTTGTAACTGGTTTCAAAGAACTGCTGCATTCCTGACCCTAACCAAAAAAAGAAATATTCCAGGTTGACAGGCCATGTCTTATCAAATTGTTATTATAAACTTCTCTTTGCCGTCAAAACATCTCAGGTAAAATAAATCCTCGATGGAAGACCAGAGTTTGTCCGTCAGACCCAGGGAGAGAAGGATGGAGAGCGGGGAAACTATAATGCCTTCATTTTTATTACCTGTGGTTTCGTTATTTGACCTTTTTACCATTAAGAAGTTATTTTCAGGCTTTACTTGTATAATTCTGGATTTTTCTTAACTTTTAATAAATGCCATTTCTTTCTTGATTAAAGCCATTTATAGCTGCCTTGGTCTAATGCTGTACACAAGAACCCAGGATTTAAGTAGAGTGGTCTAGAGACAATTGACTTACTGTTCATCGCCCCCAGGGGGAAATGTTTTAGGAATAATATCAGACTGTAGCGTGTATTGAGTTTTGACTTCATGAAGAAATGCTTTAAAATGTGCTGAGATCAATTCAGACAGATCTCTGTATTGATGTAGGTAGGAAGCTTGCTTGCACTTTAACGACAAAACAAAGCACATAGAAACTGTCTTCTAGCAGGTAAGAGTTTCTGGTGTAGGTAAATAGGAGCAAGAGTCTGACATTGATCCGTGTTTGTTTGTGATTTGGAATCACTTTTGGGTGAGCCAAATACGACATAGACCCCTGCTCTATAGAAAGGCAGGGGTAGTTAAGTTCTCCATGCAGATAACATGATTTCATTGCCATAAATTAGAAATACCTGGATAGACAACTGCCTCTACTTCCAATTAGCCATTTCAAATTCTGCCCCCATAATTTGACTAACAGCTCTGTATAACATGTCAACATATTTGATGGGGTGATATTTTGAAAATATGTATTTCTTGAAGGATACTGGAAACTACTTTGTTCAAAGTTAATTGAGCATTTTATAATTATTTTCAGAAATACATTTGTAGGCTAAAGGAACATCTGGTTATACCTGTTTTCAGAATGATTCCAGTTAAAAGGAAAAGCACAGTCAACAAATGAGATGCTGCATCTGGTTTGGAAGAATCAAATAAAAAATTTTAAATGTAGATTGAGACATTTAGATGGAGACAAATGTAGATGGAGACATCACAGTCTCCAAAATAGATCAAAGCTGCTTTCATGATACGGTTTTCTTAAATTGTGTGAATTTGTGCACCAAAAAAACTGGCATGTTTTCATAATTTTTGTGTTTTGTTCCCTAAATGATAAAAGAGAATGATCATGCACATTTCACATTTCCACAAATAACACACCACAGCAAAGGAAGGCTTATATTCCCAACTCTCTGACACGCATGTTCATTTGCTTTTTTTTTTTTTTTTTTTTTTTTTTTTTTTTTACAGACTCACTCTGTCACCCTGGGTAGAGTGCTGTGGCATCATAGCTCATAGCAACCTTAAACTGTTGGGCTCAAATGATCCTCTTGCTTCTGCCTCCCAAGTAGCTGGGACTATAGACACCCACCACCACGCCCCACTAGTTTTTCTATTTTTAGCAGAGATGGGGGTCTCGTTCTTGCTCAGCCTGGTCTCTGAGCTCAGGCGATGTACCTGCCTCGGTCTCCCAAGGTACTAGGATTACAGGCATGAGCCTCCCCGACCAGTCAATGTTCATTTTCTTTTTGAACACCAGTTTTTGAGATTCCAGAGACCTCTTGATGTAAGAGTACTCCAAAGCATTCTTCAAACTAAGGATTTTGGAAAGATGAGTGAACTTAGAGATCAGGCAAGGATTATCCCGCAACAAATCCATAGAATTGTTTTCATGTCTGTGCTCTGCATTAACTTGTAATCCAACGTCAGGATTCACTTTGCTTCCTAATTTTAACTAACAAGTCCTTTATGGGTCTAAAGCAAATAACGGAGGACTAAGGAAAGCATCAGAGTTGCTCAGTGGTTAGAAAGCATCGTGGCAGCTGGCAATGATGGCCTGAGAACTGAGCCACTGGTTCCTAAACTATCTAAACTGAGCCCGGTTCCTAACCATGCTCACAGAGTGCCCCCATCTACCCTACAGATTCCAGCAATGCATGCACAGAGCATCCACGCTTTTCTATAAAGGGGAATGGTTTTAAACACCTACTTAATATTTTTAAAATTAGATATTTACCTCCATTAATTCTGCCACCTGCTTCTGAGGGTTTATAAATCTATATCTGATAAATGTGCCCCAGAGTCCCCAATAAAAGACACTATAATGAGGACTTTGACAAATTTCAAAGGGTTTGTTTGGAGTTGGTTTTTGTTGGTTAGCTTGTTTAGGGGAAATCACCCGCCCTGCCTGCCTGTGTGTGTTTTCTCAACCCCAAGGTCTCCCAACCCACGGCTTTGCTTCCTAGGAGATTACAATCCTACTCCAGCACATCGACTATTATTTCTTCATCAAGCAACAATTGTACTCTTGGAGTCATTGGGGACTGTATTCTCAATAAAGAAACGTGTGAAAATGCTCCTGAAATACAGGTCATCCTATTCATCTGGCATGATGACATTGTTCAAGCTTTTTAAAACCCATTCTTCACTTTGATAAACACAGAAATAATATTCTATCCTTTAAAGTTATTGGAAATTTCAACATAAGTTCAGCCCATAACTCAAACAGTTGAGGCAAAAGCATCACATACCAATTTGTTCTCAAACCCTGCAATAGAAAGAAGGAAACAAAATGTGCGCTACCTGTAGACTAAAATGTGATTATGCACCAAGATAATATAAGAGCATCAATTGCAAAATTCTTTTAGCATTAGTAAAAAAAATTAGAGAGGTATTCAGATAAAAGACAAATATGGAAAATCTCCAAAATCAGTAGCTTTCCTACTCTACCAACAAGCAGAGAACATAGAGTATTGCATTAATAAGAATATTGGGGGGGGGGGGTTTACAAAGAACACTAATGAGAAATAGCCAAGACCTATATTTAAAACACAAACTTTTAATAGAGATTGATAAAAGAGAATGGTTAAAAAAGAGACATAACCTTGGATTGGAATATTGAATACATTAATACTGTTAATCCTTGCTATTAATCCTTGTAATTTTTAGGTAAAATGAAATCTGAACTAAATCCCAGTAGAATCTTTTTTTTTTTTTTCTTTGAACACGATGAAAGCTTATCTGGAAGGGGAAAAAAATATAAGAAGTGTTAAGACTTGCTTAAAGAATATCAAGGAGGTACTTTCCCTATGCGCTATCTAACTATTATTGTTGATAACAGTAATTAAAATAGTGGGGTGCTGATTCAAGATTCTGCAGCTCATTCAAGAAAGCAGAACCAGAGAGTCCTGAAATCTCTTACGTATGTTTTAAAAAGTTAAATCTGAGACAGGAATCAGCAAGTAGAAATAGTTAACAGTTGGATTATCTAAAAGTAAAATGGGAAAATGTGGCTATATGGGTGATAAATAATCAAGTTTGGTCACTTCCTTATCCCACCGTATTAAATATAAAAAAATATATATCTAAAGACGATACTGGAATGTGCATTTAACTGAAGCCTAGATGAGCAAGAGTTTTCTGAATATGAAGTAAATGAAAGTGATCTTAACAGATGAGGGAGTTGTTTAAAAACACATCAACAATATCCCACATAAAATATAAAGGGGAATGATGAATTGAATATTTGAAGGAAATGAAAAAAGAGTCAACAGGCCTAATATAGCAAATCCTCTCAGATGTCAGTAAAGAAAACAATCGTGAGATGCGCCACGGCTTTGGTACCTGTCGCCGCTGTCGCCGGACTTGAGCTGTGCTAGCACCTCCCTCAGGAGACCGTTGCAGTCGGGTTGCCCCTTCTCCTCGGTAACCATGTGCGACCGAAAGGCCGTGATCAAAAATGCGGACATGTCGGAAGAGACGCAACAGGGCTCCGTGGAGTGCACTACTCAGGCGTTGGAGAAATACAACATAGGAAAGGACATTGCGGCCCATATTAAGAAGGAGTTTGACAAGAAGTACAATCCCACCCGGCACTGCATTGTGGGGAGGAACTTCGGTTGTTATGTGACACATGAAACCAAACACTTCATCTACTTCTACCTGGGCCAAGTTGCCATTGTTCTGTTCAAATCTGGTTAAAAGCATGGACTGTGCCACACACCCAGTGATCCATCCAAAAAATAAGGAATGCAGCCTAAATTCCAAATACCAGAGACTGAAATTTTCAGCCTTGTGAAGGGAACACCTCGATCTTTGAACCTTTATTGTGTTTTGTACAGGGTATTCTCTGTACTAGTTTGTTGTGGTTATAAAATAATTAGCAAAACAGCTTACATTTGTATTTATTTTCTATTCCATAATTTTTTTTTTTTTTTTGTAGGAATGGAGAGCTTTATTCCTGCATATCACACATAATCCATACTCAGGGGTGGAAATGAATATTGAAATGTATCACAACTAGGTTCCAGAAGGTAAATCAGGGGCATGAAGACACTCAAATGTATAGCAGTCCATAGTTGGTCTCTCGAGAGGAATATTGTTAGATCATTCTGCTGCCCAATTAAAGCTGTAGTGAGGGAGTCTGGTGTTGATGACTTGCAACTGTCTTATTGCTGCTTATGTCAAAAGCCAGTGCTTGTTTAGCATTTATATGCACCTTGTTCTTTCCTCAGACCTCTAATTTCAGAGTAGGGTTGAAGAGGGCTAAGCTTCCCTCTCAGATCTATTCTTGGGTTCCAGACAAGATGCTAGACCTCTCAACTCCAAAGCCTTCACAGTGGTATTCAGAAAGATGCTCCTCAGACAGTTCCTTATGGAATAAGTTCTCATCCTCCCAGTTACCCCAGTGCATTCTTTATTTCTGGCTCCCGGGCTACGACATAGGGTAAGATAGGATGCTCGCTCACATTGGCACTGGACCCTGGCAACTGCAACTAATAAGGAGTCTGACCCTGGGTGGATCTGTGGGCATCTGTGTTCACCCTTGTAGGCAGCCGAATTCCTCGGGACAGGTTATGAAATGCGGGAACATCACTTCCATATTGGCTTTGCAGAGGGCCGTATTTCATCCCACCCTACCAGCAGTAAGGAGGCATTCCAAGGAGAGCTCTACTTCTCTTCAAACGTGCGCCTGACCCCGGAGTAAGAAAAATGAGGACTATTCCATAATTTTGCCCCATGTTTTCTTTCAAAATCCATTCCTTTAAAAAATAAATCTGTTGCAGATGTGTGGAAAAAAAAAAAAAAAAAAGAAAACAATCGTGGGAAAACAAAGAACCAAGCTAGGCCACTAATCTTAGAAGAAAAGCAAAGATGTTACTACATTAATGAGAGATGTTCAAGACAAAGGTTAACCAGAAAAATGCAAACCTGCAAAATGAGATCATATTTGCTGTCCGTAATTGTATGTTTTAATTATATTCACTGTTGGTCAGATGAAGTGGGGTGGCCATGGGGAAGAGCAGAGGCATGGCTCTGGTCTCCTAGAGAAGAAGAGTTGACTGACAGCTCCAGCTGCCTACCCCTGGAGACCCCCAGCCAAAGCTTCAGCATGACGAGGGCCTGTACACCATCCCACTGCTGCCTGCTGCAAAATTCCTCTTACAATGGGCTTTGGTTTGGAGCCTCCCTATCCCCTTCCCAAAACTTGAAACCAAGGGAGAATCTAATCAGCTCTGCCAAAATTAATCTTCCCTGCTTGCTCTTAGTCCGTTCGTTTTGTTTTTTTTTTAAACCCATATTACTAAAATCCACTGCTAAACACTATAACCCTTGTAGATAACACCTCTGACTTTCATGTCACCATGGTAACAGTTGCCTAAGCTGTTTTTTCAGGACCCTGGGGGCAGCTCTTTACTGGTTCAAATCAGTTAAGATCACCAATTCTTCAACTGAGCCTATGGGAGGACTAGGAGGGTGATCTTTTAAAAAACCTCAGAGGAGGGCCAAAAACTCCACCCTCAAATCACATGAGTTCCACCCTTTTCTGAACATATGTCCCATGAGGAGCCCTTGAAGCCTGACTATGTACTTGCACAGACCACTGAATGGCCTCACTTTTCCACACCTCCAGTCACCTGTCCTCATGCTAAACTATCCTACCTTTTTCTCCGATAAACAGCTGTAAACTCTATCTCCAGGGTGGTGGATGTGAGACCTACCTTCCCATCTCCTAGCTTGGCTGCCTAGCAAATAAAATCTTTACTGCAAAAGCTGAGAACAACCTTCTTGGGAACTTTAATGGGATGATGATACTCCCTCATTCAATAGAATAGCTTGCATGAGCAGTAAATATCAGGCATGGGAAGAGCTCCGACTAGGAAAATACTTGTGTACTAATTTTAAGTGGATGAAGCAAGAAACAAAAGTGGAGCCATAACATGAGATCAGTTTTATAGCCTGTCATATAGAATAGATAGAGACGTAGAAAAAAGATGTGCAGCAACTCCATCAAGATATATGGGATGCTCTCCTTGAGCGTGGAATTATGATTTTTACTTTTCTCCTTGTCCTTTCCTATAGTTCTCATATTCTCTGCCATAGTACATGTATAAATCGCTTCAAAATCAGAAGATGTTGCTTTAAACGAGATTAAATCTAAGCCAAAATGAGAAGCAGCAAGACCCCGGTGTAGACAGAAATGACTCGTGGGCCAGGAGAGGAAAGAGGGTCCCCTCCACGGAAAGGGGGCTGTTGAGATGACAGGAGGGGCCATGCGCACTGGGAGGGAATGGATATGCACGGGACAGGATCCGAACTGTCAGTGAGAAGAGAGGCTCCTGCGAAAAGCAAGAGGAAGTACTAAGAGTGGTTCAAGTTGAAGCAAAGAGGCTTCCGTGCCAAACTAAAACAGTCAATGGAAACCACTGAAGGCTTTTTGTCATTGGCAGGTCACCAACACGGTTTTCTCCCTAGCTTTCCTCTGAACTCCCAAAATATTCACCCGGAGAAAGCACTCACTTCCCTAATCAGCCAGAAGTAGCGGTCACGCACATTTGAACCTAACTCAGTGGACGTCCCTTTCAGGAAGGCAGCCTGGGCAGCCCTGAACCCAGGACCCACAGAGATTCGGCTGTGGACCCTTCCCCACCTTCCAGGCCAGGGAGGACAGGCTTCCCTGGAAGAAGCTATTTCTCTGAATTTGTTTTCCTTCTCTTTTTCTTAATCAGTTTTTCCATTTTAAAAGGAGATATTTGGGAAAGAAACCCTTAGTTTAGATTATATGGCGGTCAGGGGGACTCTGAATACGCCACACATCCAGGGATTTCCAAGTGTCCGTACACTCTGGAATGTGTAGCAATTCTAAAAAAAATAGTTTTGGAGATGACAGGGGAAGCTCCACAATAAACAGAGTCCATGTAGATGCATCTGGGCCCATCTCTCCCTGTCCGCTCTTGCTGCAACCGAGGAGAAACTGGGGAGGAATGTGGCTGAACACATTCTGGCCCTTCCCACCTTCCTGCAAACACTGAGCCTAGAAAGAGCTCTTCTAGCTCAGCAAGGAGCAAATTAGGATGAGAAAAAAACGGGGAGAGAAAAGTACAATCCCCTCAACTCTGAGCTTGAAGTGTTAGAACATACTTTTAGAAATCACCCCAGGCATTGTTTCTTAGCCACGTTATAGCTTGTAGCACGGGCAAATCTGACAGCTGATTTTCTAAAGATGTTTCCACTTGGAAAAATAATAACCAAGTCCTGGAGGGCCCAAGGGCTGTGGGCCTGCCCTGTTGACTCCACAGGGCTGGCCCACCCCCTGGAGCTGACCATCTTCATCTGCTTTCTTTGTCCTTTACTCCTGCGTCTTACAATAAGCCACAACTGTCACTCTTAGGGATTCTGCTGGTCCCTTCCCCTCCCGGCAACACTGTTCTCTGCCCCCATAGGGTGCTCCTGGGTCACTGTGCATCTGACCTACCAGGAAGAGGTTCCCAAATATTGAGACTTTGCACCACTCCAAAGGCGGCCTGTTCCACTCTGCCTCCCTCTGTGGGAGGGGCCTGGGATAGGCAGGGAAGCCCAAGAGAGGGGGGCCACCCCTCCCCTCTCCTTTCTTCCAAGCCTAACACTGTTTTCTTTGTTCTGTGCATCTCAAAAATTCACAGGGGTTCCAGGGGTGTGAAGAAAAGTCCTCTGCATGTCATTTACACTTTTAGGGCTAACTGCTAAATTCTATTTAATTAAACTCCCTTCCTACCCAGGTACTCTGGGCAGGCCCTCCTGCAAGAAGGGGTCAGGACAGGTGGCTGACAGGCTGGGTCAAATAACCTTAGCCTCTCAGGGGGCTGGGGAGGCAGACCACAAGGTTCAGCCCTTTCTTTGGGACCCTCCTCCCCACCCCTATTCTGGGCCAGTATATTTTGAGTCTATTTGTTATAGCAGTTTGATCTACCCTAACATAATCTCAGAGATTGGAGTTTTCCTCTATCAGTCAACTGAGAGACTAGATGCCCAATGATTACCTGCAATTCTAGGAAATGAATTGTAGGGAATTTTAGGAAGAGAGAAAATTAGGTGGGAATTTTTAATAAAGGGTTGCAGATTGGCAAACTTCCTCTAAAATCTTCCGGAGATGTCAGCCTCTATGTGTATCTCCACTTGAATTTGAAGGCAGATTTGGAAATTCATTTTAAGAAATCATCTTAATTCAGGACTGTTCTTCAATTCATCAAACACCTCCTGATAGTCTCCCAACGTAGACCAACTACTAGAAAGGGAGCTGGACACACAAACCAAAGAAGTACCCAGTCCTGGCCCAGATGAATTAGGCAGGGAGATAAGTATCAACAGTTTACTGGAGGACACTGCCCTTTCCTTCTCCTTGGCCCAGCTGTAGCTCAGCTCTCAGTGCTGAGGATCCTAACCTGTAGGATTCTGACTGAAGTCAGTAACAGAAATCTTCTGAGCCCAAAACAGGGCTTCAGGATACCAAGCTTCGAGCCAGTCTTCACATTAGGGCTCCCAAAGAGCGGTGTGTGTTCCCAGTGACCTCCTAGAAACAATGGCACTCTTTATTTGGCTCCAAAAAAGTAACCAAATGGTGTGACCAAACCAGCTCTTGCCAGCCAAGCTCCTTAGACAATAGAAACCCTGCTAATGTGATGAACAAATGAGAAACACCAAAGGGTTCTGGAAGAACAGAGGATGCTTTCCTCTGCCCTTAGAATTTTCCTTCCAGAGGGGAATCAGGTCTTGGAGACTGTTTCCAAAGGACAGGATGGCATCCCAGCCTCAGCCCCAGCCAGAGCTATCTCCATATCTGTTCAGAGAGAACTGTGCCAGTGGGCCCAGACTTAGTGTGTGGCTAGGCACAGGTGTCTCTCACCCTTGGAAAGGTATTCTAGACTGGAGGGGTAAAAAGGAGCTTATTGGCAGCCCTCTCTGTCCCCACCCTACAAAGTCCTAATTATAACCTCCATTACCTGGTCAGGAGGTGAGGACTCATGCAGGGTGAATGCAAAGCCCTCAACTTTGCAGGGCACCATTAAGGGCTCAGCTGTGCAGGCTTAGATGGAGGTTAGCAGAGGGCTGTGTCCTTCCACCTAACATAGGGGGTAGTGGGAAAGGGGAGGGGTACCAGTGATGTTTCTGAAGACTGTGTGTGGTACCACTGAAGAAGAAGAGGGAGGGGGTCAACAGAAGCCCCCCAAGCAAACTTTGCTGGGATCAGATTATTAAGAGAAATGGTGAAGGGGCTGCATTTCCCATTTCTTGACAAGACAGTATGAATTCAGGCAGAAGTCTGAGGCCAAGGGACAGTAAGAACCCCCTTTACAAATGCTGGGAGTGCTTTGGCCTTCTATAGAGCTGTGGCTGGGAGCACTGGTGAGAAGGTGTTCCCTTGAGCTGCAGGCAGTTGGGTGGTCCCACTCCTGGGACTGGCCCCAGGGGTCCACCGCCGTCCCACACAGCAGCCTTCATAGAACTTAGTCATACACTTCGAGAAGTGCTGATTTGCAATCACACAAATGTGTCATACAACCCATCCTTTAATCCATGTAACAGAAAGAAAATGCAAATGAATGTATATCCAGAAGACACTGTGACGGGACCAAGTCTTCACTCAGTTGCTGTACTGAAGTTAGACACCTAGACCCCAGCAGGGTTACTACCTGGTCTCTGGTCCGAACATTCCAGCCAAATGAACTGGTTTCACTCTCTCAGTGACATCCGAGTCACCCAGGCAATAAGCCACTGGCCATCTGGAAAAGCCTGGGCCTCCCACCCCCTGCCCGGTATTCCTCCCCAGGGTAAAAACCTGGTGGTCCCTGGCCTTGGGCTGTGAATGGCGGTACAACCTGCCCCGCCCTGCAGGCATAAACTTGGCAGAGGGCTCTGCCAGCTCCCAAAAGGGGAGTGATAGGAGCTAAAGAAATTCCAAGCACCCTGTGCTGCTGGCAAATACGAGCTGGAGAGAATCATCCATGTCCAAGGACAAGTAAAACTGGTGTGAGGTGAGGGCGGGGAGGGGGGGACCTGGAGCACAAGGACAGTGAAACCCTACCCTGATAACTTAGGAGGATGACAGATTTCCTAAGCACATCCTTACCCAGGATAACATTCCTGAGACTGTGACATCTACATGGACAGGGCTTTTTTGTTTGTTTTTTTTTTATTTTATTTTTACAGGTTTCACAAGATAGTGTATCCCCTGATACCCAAAATAGGACCTGGAACATAGTAGGTGCTCAGTAAATATTTGTGAAATGAATACATGGATAGGTTTCTCACCAACTGAAAGTAGACCTGAGGAATTATGAAGTGAAAAGAGCTCATGCCAGCAAAAGCCGCTGGAGACAGTTACTGCAAAGGCCAGCTGGCTTGCTTCCAAAGAGTGTGCTTCTCCCTGGGGGCCCCAGAACAACCGGAGGAGGCACAAGGACCTCCACCCAGCCTTTGCAAGCTCACAAGCCTGGTTTTTCTTGGCATCCCAAACTGGAAAAGCCCACAGCCGAGGAGATCATTAGAGAGAGAAGACACCTGTCCCAGGGGCCATCAGAGTGGTCTACAGACACACCTCCCTCTCTGACCCCTCCAGCATTTGTCTCTTCCTCATTTCTGGGCTGTCCCTGTCCCTAAAGCATCTTTGAGAAATAAGGGCTCGTCCACAGATAATGAAGATAGATGCCAGTTCAGGAGGCTTCTTGGGTGGCCCAGGTGCCCCAGCCTCCCCCACCTGACCCCAGGCCTAGCCAGCATCCCCTCTGCCCTTCTGCCTCCCCCCAGCGCTGCTGGATGCCACTTGCCCCACCTGCACATCTCGAAGCTGGGGAGAAGCCCCCTGACAAGGAAGGGCCCAGAGAAGTAGCTAAGATTTCCACTTCTGGAAATGGCCACCAGGCCACAGAAACCATCTGAGGACAGTCATTAAAGGAGTGTGATGTTAAAGAAAGAACAGTCTTCTTCAGGGCACCAAAGAGATAACAACAAGAGTGGGGAAGGACTGGGCAGGGTCAGCCTTAGAGGAGAGAACCCACCCAGACCAGTAAACCCAGCCCTCAAAGCTTTTTTGTCCTTGAGGGCACTGGTGGGTCAAGATGAACCTGCTTAGATAGACTTAGGTGAGCCGTACTTCTAATGGGCTTTCAGTGCCCTCCACCCACCAAACCTGGGGACCCAAACGGGTTCCCTCACCTCCTTTACGCTAACCCTGAAGGATCACACTCCCGGAACAAAGGTGCACCATTACCACGTCCACCCTCTACAGACTTGCAGCCCAGCTTCATTATTCCTTGTAGATCCAGAGGCCCTTAAGTTGTGAGCTTGGATTAAAATGGTCCTGGGCTCTTGCTGCCAGCAGGCCCTTGTCAGGAGAAAAACATCCTCTCTGGAAACAGATAGCACCATCCTATACCTCAAGTTATTCCTATAAAGGGAGAGCAGCCCTGCAAATTCTCCCTGACCAGGAACTGCCATCAGGTCACTTCCCCAAAACAAACTCACGGAAGTCACCTCACAAGGATACTGTTTATCTGACTCGGGGGACAGAAACAAACCTGATCCCTCCCCAAACTTCAGTTAGCCCCTCACTGTCTGCTTTTCTGGGATGAACCTGGATCCAGCTGCAATGGGTTTTTTCCATGTTGGAGGCCTCTTCGTGCTAAGCGAAATAAGAAAAAGTCCAAATTAGAACGATTAAAACTCATCTTTTTCTCCCATATTTTTCTTTGCAAGGAGCTGCAAGTACCTCTTAGCAAACAGCCCTGCCCCCAAGAGGGTTGCCTGACACTGGGAAATTTGCTCTGGGATCTTTCTTAGGGAAGTTGCCCCTATGAGGTGCTCAGGACACTTGGCATTTCTCAGCCACTCCTCCAGAGCTTCTCTCCCCATCCCCCCTAGTTCCACCCACATTCCTTCAGATTAGATTCAGCACTGCTGACCACCCAAGACTGTGGGTGGCAGAAGTCAACCCCTCCATCACCTCTCAGAGTTCTCTGCACAACCACGGGATTTATATTTGCTTGATGTCTGTCTTTTGCTTAGTATAGAAACCCCATGAACACAGAAACCAAATTCTACCTTGTGCCCTAGGGTGTTTCCAGTTCCTAGAACAGTGTCTTACAAAGAGTAGGACTCAGATGCTTATATTCAAGTGAGAGAATGAGATCACAGCATTTCCTCTGAAAGTCCAGAGATGGGCAGGCAGTCCCGGGAGCCCCTCTGCTTTGGCTGCAGCGCTGGGCTTCCCTCTCCTTCAGGACTCCTGGGTGCTGCTCTCCTGATCTTGCTTCATTTTCCTCTTCTTTGGTTACAGGACTTTTCAGAGTCATCTTGTGCTTTAGGAATACTCGTACAATAAAGTGCTGGTTAAACCTATCTTCCCCTCTAAAAATACTCCCAAAGTTACTGAGTGGAGGGTCTTCATACTACCATCATTGTCACTATCAAAAGTGATACTTCCCCACCACCCAAGTGGAAGAGCCCAGGTTCAGGACAGAGAGAATTAAGGGTCTGGTCTGGGCCCAAACCACAGCTGCCCCATCCAGGGGAAGGCTGGACCAGGGATTGATCGGGTGATGCTGCAGAGATGTGAACACCTCCATGGCATTTTCTTGGGGAAAGCTTGGGGCAGGGGTGGGAGAATTTGATCAGTGCTGATGGCAGAAGTTGAGAGCCCACAGGCCTGACAGGAACCATTCCAAAGCTCAGAGAGGAGGGTGAACTGACTGCATGAGACACACAGGACTTTTCTTTCTTTGTGGGGAGATAGGAAGAGAAGGGGTGGGAGGAGAAAGGGTGGAAGGAGTAATGGAGCAAGGCAAAGAAGGTGAGCAAAAAGAGCAGAGTATGGGGACGAGTGGGGGCTAAAGGGAGGGTATGATGAGTGTGTGTGTACATATGTGTGTTTGTCAGCACAGTCTTCCACAGACCATCTCCAAGTCCGCCATGAAGTCAAAACCACCCCCACATATTTCATGGGGTTGAACTTTGACTGCATTTTACACCCTGGATAAATGACCAGAAGAACAGGGAGATGTACAGAAGACAGAAGCCAGGAGGCCAAGATAGCCCCCTGGTCACAAGCCCTCAGGCCTCTGAAACAAGCTTACAAAGTGGAACTGCACCCCAGTTCCCTCCATCTTAAATCCTAAAGAAGCCTATGGGGGACATCGCCCCTTAAAAGTATAACTTAAACTGGAACTTCGCCACTTAAAAGTGCAACTTGATTGGAAATGAAACTGGCACTTGATTGGAAATTGAACTGGACCTGGGCTGGAAGGGTCCAGGGGTCAGGGGCTAGGGGGGAGGGATACCTGTGGCCTGTTCAGGAATAACTGAGAAAATGAGCTGGGCAGAAACAAAAGGGATGCGTTAGGAAGCCAGTGGGAGGAGCAGCCTGGAGCAGGCTCCAGCGTGGCTCCAAGCTAAGCTAAGTTAAAGAGTTTGGACTTTTAATCTGTTGGCAATGGGGAGTCCCTGATGGTCTTCCCAGGACAGGAGGAGGAGCCACTGGTGAGGGGGAGGAGAGAAGGGCAAGTGAGGCCCTGAAAGCAAAGATGGTGTGGATGACACCTCCCATGTCCAAGATGTTGTGGATGACAAGGGGCCCAGGGGAGAGGTGGTGGCCAGGAACCCTGTGGAGAGGCAGAGGGGCCTGGGACATGTCAGCTGGGAAGGGACTCATCAGAGGAGCTCCTCTGGGAAAAGGGAGGCGGAGGACTTGCGGACTTTCACGCTGCTTTTCTCAAGTGCAAACTTCCTGTAGGATAATACTTAAAAATAAACATATCCTACATCAAGCACACGAAGTAAATTCAGTGTGAGTTCAAAATGACTTACTTTTCTTCCAGAGGCTTAAGAAATCTGGACCCCCCTGGGTTACTCACAGAGATAGGCTTTTTTGGAGTTGTAAAATTCCTTAGGCCTTTTCTCTGAGGC
>CAUYPK010115261.1:0-16985 GCA_963574355.1 Loris lydekkerianus
AATGAATTTCGGCTCGTTGCCTCTTATCATTATTTTGTATACTGTGGCTCTTTGCCAAGTTTGGATTTTGTTATGCTGCTTCTGAGGAGGGACCTCTGTGGAGCGATCTCCGAGCGCGTAGTCGAACTTGTTCGCCACCCCTGATATAAAACGTGAGCTGCTTTCCTATTGCATCAGACCTGAAAAGCAAACTTCTCCCCGTGGTCTTTAAGATTTGGTTTCTGCCTGCCTAGATCTCTTCCCCTACTAATCTCGCTTAATCACCATGTTCTTGTCCTCTTTGCCTTCTTTCAAGTCTTAAACATTTCTTCAAACAGCTCTTTCCCGCTCCAGGACCTCTGCATATATTGTTCCCTTCTCTGGAACATTCTCTCGCTAATGCCTTCTCACCCTTCACCTCTCAGCTGACATGTTACTTCTCACAGAAGCCTTCTCTAACTATCCTATCAAAAGTACATTCACTCTATTTTTCTCTATTTCAGAGCAAGGTTAATTTCTTTTGTAGAACATATCACAATTTAAAATTCTTGCATTTGCTGGTTATATTTTTTATGTCTCCAAGTTTCATAAAGTACTGTGTGTCTCTTTGGCCATTTGCATTTCCAGCACTTCGGCCATATCTGCAATATGGTAAATAATTGTTGAATGAATGACTTGTACTTCCAGGCACCCCTCCATTTATTGCTCACATGTTCACTGAGACATTACCATGTCTCAGGAACTGCACTTGGAACTTTGGGTACAGGGAAGAATAAACCATAGATGCTTCTCCTGAGGGAATGCAGGGTGGCAGGGGAGAGAGCTGCGACAGCAGAAAACCACAAGTGTCCACATGAAATTATTGTCAGGGAGGACAGAAAATAAAATAATTTATTATTTGAAGTGGGTGGGCAGTAAAGGCTTGGCATTTGGCCCAGGACTGAGATACTGGGTATGTCTTTGTCAGGTGAAGAAGCGGGTACATATCTTTATAGGCAGAATAATTCATTTGTGCAAGGGATCAGAGTCTTGGAAGAAGTGGCGAGTTCAGAGAATAGTGGCTGGCACTTTGGGGAATTTGAAAGAAGAGACTAGAGTGGAAAGAGACTATGGAGAATGTTACATTAGGGAACTGGGGTGCTACTCCTGTACAACCAAGTGCCAGAAGAAACTGTTTCTGTGATGGCTTTAATCTTCCTCTATCTTCACTTTCTGTCATCACAAGATAATTATCTGATGGCTTAGTCCAAACATGTTAGTAGAACTTCTGCCACCTGCTGTGCTTTGAAAACACTGCAGGGGGGAGAGAATCGGCAGTTCCCATCACACTGGATCCTCAGTACAGCAAACCATAAGAATGCAACTAGTAAGTATATCTAGTAAATGTTTAACATCATGTTATGGCCTGAATCATGTCCTCCTACTCCCAAATTCCTGTGTTTGAAGCTCTAAGCCCCCAAGTGACTATTTTTAGGGATATGCTCTTTAAGGAGGTAATGAAGGCTAAATGAGGTCATCAGGGTGAAGCCCTAATCCAATAGGACTGATTTCTTTATAGCAGGCGTCCTCAAACTGCGGCCCACAGGCCACATGAAGCCGTGTAAATTGTATTTGTTCCTGTTTTGTTTTTTACTTCAAGATAAGATATGTGCAGTGTGCATAGGAATTTGTTCATAGTTTTGTTTTTTTAACTATAGTCCAGCCCTCCAACGATCTGAGGGACAGTGAATTGGCCCCCTTTTGAAAAAGTTTGAGGACACCTGCTTTATAGGAAGAGGAAGAGATATCAGAGGTGTGCATGGCCCAGAGGAAAGGCCGTGTGAGGACCAAGTGAGAAGGCTGCTGTCTGCAAGCCAAGGAGAGAGTCTTCACCAAAAACTAAACCCACAGACATGTTGATCTTGGACTTCCAGCCTCCAGAAACTGTGAGAAATAATTCCTCTTTTTTAACCACCTAGTCTGTAATATTCAGTTACAGTAGCCTAATAAAGTTAGAAGTACTGCCTTCTCATCTAAGATTTAATACAATTGCTTTATTACTTAACAATGCTAGCCATGTTCCCCCCTTTATTTTGTATGCATATAGTGCCTAAATCACTAGAGATACTCCTCTTTGAATTTAGACTACAAATTAATAATTTAATCAGGACACAAAACACAGTGTTCTAAAATATTTTATTGAGATTTTGCTTGGTCTATGGTGATTCAAATTTAATGTTCATCTTTGGGACCCAAATCATTACTCAACCACATACTGCCCTCTGGTCTTGTGTATCTAAGTAATAACAAAATAGTGCGTGACACATTTTGGGGGAGAAATTTTAGTTAATATAATAAGGATTAAAGGATTAAAAATATACTCACTTTTATAATGACATATAGATAAATGCCTTATCCTCATTCTGAAAAGCACTAATTTACTTAAGAAATAATAATTATCATTACATGTCCTAGGATTCTCTGCTGGATTAAGCATCCTGAGAATTGAGAATATTAAAATTAATTTTATTCTTTCTTGACTCATACCATTGCAGGTCTCCCTGCTCACTTGTACAGGAATTTAGAGGTCCCCATATCTGCCACCTATATCTGCAAACAACCTGGGCCCCTGCCCTCTGCTACCTCCCATTTCTAGGGAAGCAGTCCATATTTCTAAAGCCAATGCCTTGCATCCGGCTTCCTTTTACCTACACAAAGACGATTACTCTCCCAAATCACATTTCTTTCTTGTATCAAGTTTTGTTTTTTTTTTTCTTCTCTACTGCATTATTGGCATTAGCACGTTGGTGTAAAAAGAGCTGTTTCTTTCCCCATGGTTAAAAAAAAAAAAAAAAAAAAGTAAAACAAAGGAAAATAGACTCCAACGACACCCATCAGTACTCTGCTTTTACTCCATTTCTCTGTTCTCCACTGCAGTAAAACCACTTTTACTTGTGTTATCCATTCTTGCTGTTTCCATTTTCTCTCCTCTTTTCTCTCAAGCACAGTCCACCCAGGGTTTTGCTCACAGTCCTCCTGCAGTAGTCCCTTCTCAGTCCTCAACCTATTCCTGCCTGCTCCAGCCAAGCTGCTGGGTGTGTTCTTGGTGGGGAGGGGGGCATTTTATCTTGTCTGCTGACCACTCAGTCTCTCATCTCCTGAGGCCTCTGATGAAATGTCATCCTGCCATTCAGGTCTTCTCTGACCTGCTACTGAAAGCCACAACTGAGGCTCACCACCACCTTCCTACATACTTACCATATGAAGCCAAACCTGTTACGTATTCTGTATCATCCCACTTCCCCCCAGTGGATTGGAAGCTCCATGAAGGCAGGAGCTTGTGTCCATGTGTTTACTGCTGTGTCCTAAACACCCAGCACAGCACAGGGTGTGTGACACATACACACATACTCTTTACAAATTGAATGAATAAATTTTGAATTTATGAAAATGAGTTTGAAAATCTAAAATAGTTTAAAATACACAAACAAATAGACAATTTGAAAGCTATACCCTCAGTATTTAAAAAAATTGTTGGTTTCATTCTCCTTTAGGAAAGAGACTTTTTTCTTTTGACAAAAAAAAAGAAGCTTATTGAAATATATAACTTGTTTACTATTCTCTATAAAAATAAAAGGAGAGAAGAAAAGTTTCTTTAATTCAAGAACTACGTGGGCTTCTGGAAGAGATATCAACAATGCCACAGTTTGCATTTTGAAGAGTCTCCAGTAGCTCAAGATCACAGGGATCCTTGGATCTGATGGAGGAGAACCCAATTTTTCTGGTAACACTTTCATCATGTGAGGATATTTTCTTACTTTTACTACAGTCTTTTTATCTTCAGTATCGCTAAGCACGTAAGAACATGACTTTATTTTTTCTTCCTTGCACAGATACTGTGCCTTCCCTCTTTCCCCCCAGTGTCATTCCTCTTACTCAACTGGCCCAGAATGACTCCCTCATTTGCAAAGACCTTCAGGTCTCTTGACCCCCACACTAGGCCTTTCCAGTGATTCCCAATATTGATTAGAAACTATGCTTGGAAATGTCTACTCTTTTGTTTGGCACGGGTCCCCACACTCATTCAAGGATTTGTACTTGTCACATTTACAGTGTTTTTTCCCTAAGATTCTGGTTATCTTGTGTGTTTTTGTTTTAGTGTCATTGTTGGTGGCTCATAATTTCTAAAATAAGTCACCTTTCAGATTAAATTCAAAGTGCATTTTCTTTGTCCAGAAATGAACTCTCTATGGGTTTTTATTCACACATCTATAATTAGTGATATGTGATAGTGATATATTGTCTCTGGCTAAATACAAATATGTGCAAGTAATACAATATGTGATAGTGATATATTGTCTCTGGCTAAATACAAATAACATTTGGCATTACAACAAACGAGATTCTCACATTACTCTTCCAGTCCTGCATATGTGACTGATGTGTGGGTGCCAAAGCTTTCTTTGCACAAAGTCAGAGCAGGGAGTCATAGGACTAAAGGAACAATGTATTTCTTTGGAGTAAAGTCAATTAAGGGATTTCATTTATTCATTCAACTAGTATATTATATTTTGAGAGTCTCTTATATGTGAGGAAAAGTGTGCCTCTGAGTCAGGCACACTATCTAACCTCAGGGAAATGTATAATCTAGAATAACATGAAAATTACACAGAATAGGAGTAAAAATATTCACTCAAAGATGAGACCAATATCACAATTCATAAATGTTGACAAAGAAATAATTAGCCAGTTTTTTAGAATGTTCTTTTTTATTTATTATTGGATAACAAAGTCATGAACATTTTATAAAAGTAAATATTTTCCTTGGTTAAAAGTTAAATCTATGTCAAAAACTTAACAAAGAATCTCAAAGACTATTGCATATCCTAATTTGTACATAACAAAACTATGGTCATTTTGGCAGCTCCAGAAAATCAAGCCTTAGGTTCTCAAGGTTTCCTTACAGATCATGTGTCTAAGGACATCAGGACAACTGATTTAAGTAAAACATTTATATAAATATAACTTTTAAAAGGTCATCTTTATTTCTATTAACTTACTGTTTGCAAACCATTAAAAACATTTACAATATTTGGAAAATTCCATTTAAAGCTATGTCCTTAATGATGTTTGTTAAATGGTAAGCATTTAAACAAAGTGTAGAAATTAACATTAATGCTACATTCATTATTTCTTCTGCATTTGTTGATATGTAAATAAACATGTCCTCTTCCTTCATTTTAATGCCATACAAGATGTTTATTAAAAGTAACAACAAAAACGTATCTACCTAACAAACATAAAGAACAAATATATCAAACAATTGCACTTGTGGAGAGCTCCATTCACCACCACCCCCTCCTTTTTGTAATGCAATTTGTTAACCTCATTAAAAATTTAGCATTTTATGTCATGAGCGAGGGTGGGAAGGGAACGTGATTATACTGTGTGGACTGGAGGGGATGATTGGAATTTTCGGTATCTCTCCACAACTGTTTTCTTAGCAAATCTCTGCACAATGACATAGGCATTGTCTGTTTATATTCTATGGCAGCATCCTTATTTCCCATCTTCTAAATTCCACTATAGCAAATCCTTATTTACTTTCTGGCAGAAACTAAAAATTAAAGATGTATAACGTGAAGATACAATCTTAGCTTCTTCTGCCCTGCAGGACTAGCACTTCCTTCCCAAGTACAATAATGCTGGCAAATGCTGCTATTAACTCTGTGACTACACGATGTGCACTCCAGTTCCTTTAAAATTCTATAAAATTGTTGTCCTTAGATGGTGATAGAAAGGAAGGAATGAAGCAGGAACAACAAGAATTACTTTGCATACTAATAATAACAATTTAGTTATCAAAACAGAACCCAACAAGGGTGCCTTTATACTGTTCTTTTAAAAATTTAGCCTCCTAGGGTTCTGATAATCAGGGCCTATGGCTCAGGAATGCATGGTAGCACTCAGCTCTGTGCCTATATCCTCATTTCAAAGAGAATCATTCAAACCGACATCCACCCTGTCAAGAATCTTGACTTTGAGCTGCTAATGTAGAATAAAAATCAATATAAATTTTGATCATTTGATGAATATTTACTTCTTTCTTTAGTGTTTGGGGATTTAGAATTGAAAAGTGCTGAATCAAGTCATTTTATTTTTTTGTGTTTGTGCCAACACCAATTTACTACTCTCCAGAAAGTTCCTGAACAAGATGTCTCAGGTGGCACGCATGTTGGTTTTTCCTGTCAATCATAACAGTATGTCAGTAGGGAACCATAATCATTTCCGTTTCATACTCTTAGTGTTCCAAAAAGGAATATTTTGATTATTTCCCTGGAAAAGGTAAACTTTCTCATTTAGACACACTATTGTAAGCCCGGGTGTCTGCTGTTTTTGGCATTCAGCTGAGCCTAAATTGATATGATCTATTAAAAGTTAAACACTTCATTTTAGGCTCCAAGGGTCATGCACAATGCACAGAATTTACAAATAGGTTCCTCTACAAGCAAAACCCCATATTACTTCCAAGAAAAAGAGCTTTCATAGAAGCTGCCATCTTTCTCTATTCAATTTCTGAAAAATAACAAGAAAATATCAACTGACTGCTCTAATCCGCAAAAAGCCTTCACAATAAAAAAGACCACATTTTTATTACAGAAGGAAAAAAAAAATTACAGAAAAATGACATTAAAAAAGCTTAGCAATTAAAATACAGTTCCAGCGTGAAGTTAGTTACTTGAGCAAAGCAGCATACCAACAACATTTTTATTATACTTTGATATATATGCAACAAAAGCTTACTATTCTTAGAATATTTCCATAGTAATTTTTTAAATAATGGTCTTTCCCAATTTGAAAAAGATTAAATTAATTGCAAGCACCAAAAAAAATTCTCATTTAAAAAGAATTTCATATGACATAGTGGCAGAAGACTCAATATTAAGAAGGCATTTTTGACGGTTCCTTATCAATTAAATAAAAATGGTAGCAGCTGCCTTTCCTAAGGATGATATAGCCCTGGACAATCACTGGATATTATGTAGACAGATGTTTTAAATAAAATGAAGTATTTAGATTGCTAGATACCTTGCTAGATATGAAGGCAATTATAGGATGACTTTGTTAAATTACATTTTTCATTTTTGTGAAGGGAAAAAAGAATTGTCCTGGAAACAGTACCAACAGGAAATGATCCTATATCTAAAACAGCTGGAGACTGCAACTAATATAAATTTACTTGAAAATAAAAATTCTGTGCACCTCTGGAGACATGCAGTAACATGCCAAAAAAACAGATGAGAATATAAAAGTATTTAAAAGGGAGAAAATATATTTCACCTAGATAATATACTGAGATGTGATCCACTGGTATGTAAGAAATATTTAAAGATGCAGAAAAGTAAGAAAATCAGAACAGTCATTTTAAAACCTACATTAGATATTTTATTTACAGCTAATTTTATAGGCAATAACAAAAAATATTTTTCTAGGAAAAACTCTGCTTTTTAATAAATTGGTTGTTAACTTACTAAAGGGATAATAATAATGTAAAGACAGATAATTATGTTTAATTGAAAAATTCTAATAGAAGAAGAGGATGCTAAGTAAGTTAAATATCTTAAATGTTAGATGAGGATATTCCGGTAATTCTCGAAGTCATAAGAACTAGCCTCTACTCTATAGGTCCCCACTACCTGGGACCTTGCCCGTGGTCCCCCATCCACACTCTTGTCAGCTATTGAATTGGGAAGACATGTGATGTACTAGTTTATATAAAGTATTCACAGGCATTAACATCTTAACAGAGGATATCTCTAAGTTCATGAATTTCAATATTCTTTACTTAAAGACAGAAATGAATTAATCTACAAGATAATTTTAAGAAAAAGTATGGATGGTAATCTATTGCACATTCAGGAGAGAGAGAAGCTGGAAAAGCCTCCAAGTCTGAGATGTTTACCTTCCTCATCGATGCCTAAGACTCCTCCTGGTCCAAACCCTAGTGGTCTGGGTCTCAGGAGATTATGTGAAGCTGGGATTTCCTGTGGGGCCTCAATCTGCATAGCTGGGGAAGGTCACAGAGCCTCAGAACCTAGCTTATCACAAGGCAGCTGAAGAGGAGACCCCACACAAAGAAGGGGGATGAGGAGAATAAAGGTAGTAGAAGAGCAAGGGGAAAATACAAGCCTGTATGTTCTGTGGAGAGCAGTTACCATATAGTGCTCATAGAACCCCAAATGGAATGGTCTTAAACAAATTTCTTTTGTAAGTTGCCATTGGAATAATCTTCTCCAAAGTCAAACTCTAGGTCTCAGTTAAAACTCAAAACCATATCCAATAATCCTTCCCTTTTTTCTACAAGTTCATCAAATAGCTAAAACTCAAAACCATATCCAATAATCCTTCCCTTTTTTCTACAAGTTCACCAAATATTAAAAGGAACAATAGGGCTGTTTTCTGGTAGAGATGCAACAAAGTCACACCCACAGCTCTGCCACAGTGCTTTCCCCACTTTGTACCGTCTTTATGACTACATGGATAGATCACCCCTGTACCTGGTGCTTATAAAACTTGACTTGTTGCTGAGTTGTTCCTGACATTTCTCACAACATCTTTGTTATTATCATATTTTACCCTGCATGATGTGCACATATGTAAGGATGCACATTATACATGGGTAGTACAGCTCAGGAGCAGAAAGCCGAGCAGGCCTCTGGGCTGATGGGCCTTCCCTCCTGCCACCCCCCCACCCCCAAACCCCACACATGGAGTTCCAGTCCACACAGGGCTCCAGTCCAGGAGAGCAGTTCTAGATCTGGTGGGAGTGGACTGGAGCAGCCTCTGCTTAGCTCTGAGATCAGAGGAGGCAATGGCAGAGCTGGTGAGATGGGCTGTGACCCGCGGTGCAGGGCAAGAGCAGAGCCTGAGGCCTGGCCACTCACAAGAGGACTGGGAGCCTCATGCAGGCTCCAGGAACCCACCTGGCTGCCTGCAGGCTGAGTGGCCTCAGAAGTTCCCACCCCACCAGCCAAATGCATAGCCATCTGGGTCGCGGTCCCTGATCTAGCAGGGAGAGAAGGGCTCTCAGGAAAGAGGTGAATATGCATTTCACCAGGGGAGTGAGTAGATGTGTCTCTACCAGCCAAGAGCCAGCCACTTTCTGGAGGGGAGGTTTCTTAAAAGTTTAGGTCAAAAACGTGGGCACACATTATACTCGGGAGTAATCACATTTTACACAACAAAATACAGGGTCTATCTAGAGAAGAATGAAAAAAAAAAAATACAAATGTACATTTACATAACCAGAGAAGAATGAAAAATAAATACAAATATACATTTTCTTTTCCTCTTTGATGGCTTACTTCCTATCCATCAGGCATACTGATATTTTAAGTAGGGTACAGGTTAAGCATAATTACATCTTCCTGCTTTCTTCCTGTATTTTGCTTATCTCAAAATTAGATGTTTTTTACACTCTTTCTTTATTTTAGGACTAGAATGCATAAATGAACTGTTATAATCTCCTAAACCAAAAGACTGATCATTTATAAAAGGGTTCCTAAGCAGACTAATTCCCACAAAAATGTCTCCATATTATTCTACTTTCCCCCTGATCTGATAAGATAATGCAAATGTAGATCTTAGATACCATACTCAAAATCTATTTAAAGGAAAGATGTGACCTCAGCTTCAACCAGTATATTGCAGACACCTCTCTCATAGGGTACAAAAGTCTCTGGTGCTTACCTTACCTTGTCTGGCCTTGGCTATCCATCACCTCAGCCTCCTCCTAAGCTGCTCTTTCCCTTGCCCACACACTTCAGCTATACTCAGCTTCTTTCCATTTCAATTCCTTCAATGAATCTAGCTCATTCTCACCTTGGGCATGCTGTTTCCTCTGCCTGGAATTTTCTTCCTCTCTTCTTCACATGGACAGCACCTTCATATCCTTTGACTGGGTAACTTTTACTTTATTTTTCTTATTGGTATGTTTGCTTACTTTTTATCCCTATCCAGAAATGTAAATTCCACAAGGCAGGGACCATATCTTTCTTGTTCATAGTTGTATCCCCAATCTCCAGAAATTGTGTGTTGAACGAATGAATGAGTTGAGTGAAAGCTCACTGAACTGTGTTGGTAGGAGGCTAAAAGGAGATGCAACATCCTTATAGAAAGCAGAGATTCCTGGCCAGGGATGACAAACAGCTCAGATTGCCAATCTGAGAGGTAAAACGTGAGTGGTTGCTTTCAAAAGACTTCCCCTGAGCTATGGCAGGTTAAATACCATTTAAAGGGATGGTTTGACCAAAGTCTCCTGAGATTCCTTCAGTCTAAAAAAGTGGATTTACATTGCCTAAAATTTGCAAACAGAAAAACCCTGATAGGCTATAAAGCCTCCTTGTTATGTTTTAATTTAAAGTGATGATGTTTAATTTTAGAAAGTCTCTATAAAACTTTAACCTTGGAGATAAAAGACCCAACTAAACTAAGACATGCAGAAAATATATTGCATTCCATACTATAGAGGAAAAACAGATTTCTCAAAATCACAGTAGGGAAGAACAGCTGAATAACACATAGGAGTTATGAAAGTTCAAATCATGAAGGAACCAAAGGAAAATGAAAATGCTTATTAAATGGTCAAACCCCCAGACTGAGCTCTCAATTATCAAAGGGGAGAAAGATGAAGCAATTTACCTCTTTATGTGCCAACAATGCTTTTTCAAATTTGACTCCTTCCATTTAGGTTAGAAGTCTGTGATATTTCATATTCTCAAACAGAATTCCTTCTAAGGATGACTATTAAAATATAAACATCTATTAACATGCAATTAAACTCACAGTTATTATTGGGGATGTTTTATTCACATAGAACATGATGAGACCCAATGATTTTTGAGTTCTCATTCCTGATTTAATAGTTTATGTTTTCTACTACATCAAGATGGAAGAGTTATTCCTTGTTCTTCTTTTCTTTCATATGTGGTATATTAAATGAAGCTGAGAAGCTGGATAAAGTTCTAATAAATATATTTTAAAAACATGAGTAAGTAGCCTCAGAATAAAAGCACAAGAAGTGACATTTCAGTATAATGGTCTTCCAGGCTTTGAATTCTTAGTGTTTTGGTTGTTCAGGACATTTTGCTTTTCTGCTGTAGTTTAACAATCGAAGTTGACCATGTAAATAATACCTGGAGGTATAGCTCTACCAAGGTGTGGACAAAGAACCAAGAAGGAAGGACGTCTATGCCTAGAAGAAAGCTACCTGGTCTGCATTGAATTCCTCATGCTCTTGGGCAGTTGAACCAATCCATATTTGTGGGGCAGCATTATACCCCTCTGGTCATCTTCAGTTACATGTAACAGCCAAGTCATAGAGGTAGCTAGTGACCCTGAACTTGAGTCATTATACCCACTCCAGGTCAACTTATCCAGCATCCAATCTACCACCTATATGATTATATTTCCCCTTTGGATGAGAAAAAGGCCTCCCTACAAGGTTTCCTGCAGCACATTTTCAGTCATACTGTTTTGTTTTAAAAAGCAAATAATGACAATAAAGAACAAAAACCTTTTATGACTGCCATTTTCTTTAGAAGAAAATCTAAAGTCTGAGCCTGGTATTTAAATACTTTGCATTACAGCTGAATCTCAGTTCACTTTCCCACGTGCCCTCCATGACTTCCTTTTCTGACAAATAGCAAAACCCACTCATACTCATGTCAGACTATGCTGTGTTCCCCCCCTCCCCCAGGTACATGGCTTTTCTACCTCTCCTCCCAGGCATTCCTCCATTTTTGCAACTCGACATCCCACATTTTCCCCTAGGCTCAAGAACCTCCCCCATTACCTGAATTTCCCTGACACATGATCTGTCACTCTAGTATAAGACAGACCTCTCTCCACCTTATAGATACTCATGACTCCTCTCTCCTACATTCCCCACGAGGGACAGCTGAGCCAGATTTCTTTTGCCATCACACACAGGTTTCTGACACAGAGCAGATGCTCATTAAGCACTTGCTGAATGAATGGATAAGAAAATAGAGTCTAAGCAGTGCTGAAGATATCATTTTCAAAGTCTTTCTAAAAGTTTTGTGCAGGAAAGTTCAAGGTGAGCCTGGAACATCTTCATGTACCAGGAAACACAAAAACATTCCTTGATCAGTGGGGAATCTGTCAAAAGTTCATAGGTGCCATCATGAAGTGGCTCCTTTTTGACAAATGTGGAAAATACAAGCATCAAAAAGAAGAATTGTTATAATTGATTGTTGTATATTGAATACAAAATCAATATGTCTGTAATTATACTCAAAAGAAAGGTAAATAGTGTCAACACTATAGGTAATGATGACACTAACTCGGGGAGAGGAGACAAGATGGCTGACTGAAGCCAGCTTTCCACAGAGGCTTCCGTCCAGAAGGAGAGTTAAAGGACAAAAATTTAGCAAGTAACCTGGTGGATTAGAGCTGCGCCAAGAGAGTAGGTTGAAGAATGCATATCAACCCTGCTGAGGTGAGCTGTGACCCCAAGGATAGAAAGAAAAGGTACAGAATCCATCACCAAGCACACAGGAGTCCCCTCCCCCATGAGAATGGCTCAGAGTACCCCATAAACAAATGAGCAGAATTCAAAAGCCCTCCCATTATACTCCATGGGAGAGACCCTCTAAAAACTGGACCTCCTTCCCCAACTGGGGTGCCATGGCGCTCTCTTGCCAGGCATAAAACTGTGTAAAACTGTATATAATCTCTACCTGCATTTCTGAGCTCCCAGCACTCCCCTACGCTCTCACTCTGAGGTCTGGAGGCCTGTCCCCCAGGAGTCCAGATTCTTGGATGATTCCTCGAGGGGCATGGACAGGCCTGGACTGCAGCTGGTCAGTGCTAATTCTGTGGCACAGGAGTGAGGAGAGGACAGTCGGCTGACAGGAACCATGCTGGAGCAGTGCCCACAGGCGCAGAGCAACAGCCATTTTTGGCAACAATTGGGCTCACCCCTGGATATTCTGGTGTCACAACCCCTGTCTCTCTAGGCAAACAGAGGAGGCCAGGCATCTTCTCAGGTGGCAACCACCAGCAGAAGATCTGGGATGGAAACATAGGCCCTGTGAGTAAAGGGTTTGCCTGAGGCAGTACCGGCCTGGGTAGAACGCGGGGACTAGAAAATGCATGTGCAGTGCTGCAGACTCCCACTGTGGGGCAAACCCAGAGGACCACTTTTCTGAGCCTAAGATGCACCCGGCCCCCAGGGGATCATCAGCCTAGACAAAGGAGGGCAGGAGACTAGAACTGACAGCTAACTCTGCTGTGAATACAAACCTTTGCAGCATCAAAGACAGGGCCTGAGGCGCAGGTTCTGTGAACTCAGAACAGCTTCTCCTCTGCCAGGGAATTTAGCTGGGACAGAAACAAATTCTGCAAAGTTGTTCTGTTCGGTCAATAACGTCAATCAGGGGCGGGGCTGGAACTGAGTGAATACCCCCAAGCCTCCATCAAGCCCCGGAGGTTGTCATGCCTCACCTCCCCATGACAGATAGAGGCAGAGAGAAGCAGCCTGGCTAAGGAGACATACATTTCCTTGTGATTCAGGCAGGTGCAAACCCCTAAAGTATCTGCTAATTGGAGGTAACTGGGCCACAGCCCTACGGGGTTATCAGTCACTGGGTGTGACAGAGGTGCAAGGTGGGATGTGACAGAGGTGCAACAACCTTCCCAGACTAATCTATTTGCTGGGTGGTTCCTCCTGACCTCACAGAGCACTAGAGCAAGTCATATTTGAGTTGTCAGCAGACCCCTGCTATCTAGTTGCCAGAGACGTTTTAAATTCTTCCACCTGAGACAGGTGCTGACTGAGACAATTGATTTGGACCTTTTGAACTGAGCCAATCACCCGAGGACTATTCAAGTGGTGCCCTGGGTATATGGTTATAGGAAGGTTCCAATTGTTGCAAATGGGGTGACTGATTTGTTGGTATTTCTCCAGAGCTGAGACTTCACCCCAGAGTAACTGTTTCACTAGGGTTGGACAGACACCAGCTGAAAATAAGACAGAACCACTTAGCCCCACCACAACAAACAGGTCCCCAATTTCTCAGGCCATAGCACTGTACGGCTCCTCTGCAAAGCTCCAGGGAAAAAGTCAAACAGTGTAAAATAATCATGAGGCAGAATCAGCGGAAAAAACTCTGGTAACATGAATAACCAGATTAGATCAACACCCTCCACCCCCTGAAAGATATGGCAGATGTAACTGAAGATCCCATTCATAAACAGCTGGTTGAGAAGTCAGAAATTGAGTTTCAGAATTTGGATTACAAATAAGATTAATAGAATGGAGGAAATTTTGGAATTAAAAATTCGAGAAGCAATTCAAAAGTCAGAATTAGAAATTTGAGGAGAAATTCAAAAGTTGTCTCAAGAATTCAATGAATTTAAAGACAAAACCACCAAAGATTTTCACACGTTGAAACAAGAATTTGCAGTCCTCAAAGATCTGAAAAATACAGTAGAATCACTCAGTAACACAGTGGAGCAAGCAGAAGAAAGGATTTCTGACATTGAAGACAAAGCTTTTGAATGCTCCCAAACTCTCAAAGAGGAAGAGAAATGGAAAGCAAAAACAGATCATTCTCTCAGAGAGCTCTGGGATAATTCAAAGAAGGCTAATATTGCCTCAATGGAATCCCTGAAAGTGATGAAGTAGCTTGGCAAGGCATAGAGGCCCTTCTCCATGAAATTATCAAAGAGAATTTTCCAGACATGCCAAGAGATTCTGAAATTCAGATAGCAGTTTTAGAACCCCAGCATGACTCAACCCGAATAAGACATCCCCCAGGCACATCAGAATTGACTTCACTAAAGTTATATGAAGAAGAAAATTCTGAAAGTAGCCAGACATAAGAGAACCATTACTTACAAAGGGAAGAATATTAGAATGATAGCAGATCTCTCTGCTGAAACTTTTCAAGCCAGAAGAGGGTGGTCATTGACTTTTAATCTCCTAAAACAAAATAAGTTTCAACCCTGGATCCTGTACCCAGCTAAACTGAATTTCATTTATGATGGAGAAATTAAATACTTTAATGACATTCACATGTTGAAGAAATTTGCCACAACCAAACCAGCTTTTCAGGATATTCTCAGACCTATCCTCCATAATGACCAGCCCAATCCTTTACCACAAAAGTAAACTCACTAGGAAACTTTTGATCAAACTGCAACTTCCACCGTGGCAAAAGGATTAAAAATGTCCACTGAACTTTCGAAAAACTCGATACCCCAAATTCTACCAGACTTCTCTATATTCCCCATTAATGTGAACAGCTTAAACTGACCTCTAAAGAGGCACAGGTTGGCTGACTGGACACAAAAACTCAGGCCAGATATTTGCTGAATACAAGAATCACATCTTACCTTAAAAGATAAATATAGACTCAGGGTGAAAGGATGGTCGTCCATATTTCAGGCAAATGGTAATCAGAAAAAAGAAGGTATTGCAATTCTATTTGCAGATACAGTAGGCTTTAAACCAACAAAGTCAAGATGGATAAGAATGGTCACTTCATATTTGCTAAGGGTAATACTCAATATGATGAGATTTCAATTATTAACATTTATGCACCCAAAAAAAATGCACCTCAATTTATAAGAGAAACTCTAACAGACATGAGCAACTTGATTTCCTCAAGCTCCATAATAGTCAGAGATTTTATTACTAGCACTCCTTTAGCAGTGTTGAATAGATCCTCCAAGAAGAAGCAGAGCAAACAAATTTTAGATTTAAACCTAACCACCCAACATTTGGATTTAGCAGACATCTAAGAACATTTCATCCCAATAAAACTGAATACACATACTTCTTATCAGCCCACAGAACATACTCCAAAATTGATACATGTTAGGTCAAAAGTCTAACCTCAGTAAATTTAAAGGAATAGAAATTATTCCTTGCACCTTCTTGGACCACCATGGAATAAAACTTGAACTCAGTAACAACAGGAATCTGCATACTCATACAAAAACATGGAAGTTAAATAACCTTATGCTGAATGATAGCTGAGTCAGAGATAAGATTAAGAAGGAAATTGCCAAATTTTTGGAACAAAATGACAATGAAGACATGAATTATCAGAACCTCTTGGATACCACAAAGGCAGTCCGAAGAGGGAAATTTATAGCACTGGAAGCCTTCCTCAAGAGAACGGAAGGAGAGGAAGTTAACGACTTAATGGGACATCTCAAGCAACTGGAAAAGGAAGAACATTCCAACCCCAAACCCAGTAAAAGCAAAGAAATAACCAAAATTAGAGCAGAATTTAAAAAAATTGAAAACAAAATAATTGTACAACAGATCAATAAATCCAAAAGTTGCTTTTTTGAAAAGATCAATAAAATAGATAAACCTTTGGCTAAACTAACCAGGAAAAAAAGAGTAAAATCTCTAATTTCATCAATCAGAAATGAGAAAGATGAAATAACAACAGACTCCTCAGCAATTCAAAAAATCCTTAATGAATATTACAAGAAACTTTATTCTCAGAAATATGAAAACCTGTAGGAAATTGACCAATACTTGGAAGCACATCACCTTCCAAGACTTAGCCAGAATCAAGTGGAAATATTGAACAGGCCCATATCAAGTTCTGAAATAGCATCAACCATACAAAATCTCCCTAAAAAGAAAAGCCCAGGACCAGATAGCTTCACATCAGAATTCTACCAAACCTTTAAAGAAGAACTAGTACTTATATTACTCAACCTGTTCCAAAATGTGGAAAAAGAAGGAAGACTACCCAACACGTTCTATGAAGCAAACATCACCCTGATCCCCAAACCAGGAAAAGACCCAACAAAAAGGAAAATTATAGACCAATATACCAATATCACTAATTAATATAGATGCAAAATATTCAACAAGATCCTAACAAACAGAATCCAGCAACACATGAAACAAATTATACATCATGACCAAGTCGGTTTTATCCCAGGGTCTCAAGGCTGGTTCAATATATGTAAATCTA
>CAUYPK010115262.1:0-42824 GCA_963574355.1 Loris lydekkerianus
AATAGAAAAACTAGCCAGGTGTCATGCTGGGCACCTGTAGTGTCAGCTACTTTGAAGCCCAAAAATTTGAGGTGCTGTGAGTTATGACAATGCCACGGCACTCTACCCAGGATGACAGAGTGAGATTCTGTCTCAAAGAAAAAAAGGGAAAGGAAGGAAAAGGAAGGGAAGGGAAGGAAAGGAAAGGAAAGGAAAGGAAAGGAAAGGAAAGGAAAGGAAAGGAAGAGGATCAGTTCAGAAGTTTTAGCATATGAATAATAGAAACTCCAGAAAACGTAGTGGAGGGAATTATAAAAAACAAAGTAACAACATTCTATAGCAAGGTATATCCTCATGAAATTTCAGAAGACAAGATATAAGGAGACTACCCTAAAAGCTTATTGGGAGAAAAATCAGATAACATATAATGGATTGCAAATCCCAATGGCATTAGACATCGCAATACTGAAATTGGAAGCTTAAAGCAAATGAATCAACACCAGCAATATCCTGAAAGAAAATTATTTTCAACCGAGAATTTTGTTCCCAAGGAAACTACCAATCAAATGTGAAAATGAAATAAATACATTTTTAACCATTTGACAATTTTAAATTTTATATCCATTATTTCCTACTGGAAGATACATTGACCAAGACAAGGAGAAAAACTAAGAAAAGGAGGAATTTTGGATGTGTAACTCAGAAAGAAGAGTGGCAAAGGTAAGTACTGGGAAGGTAGTGAGCCAAAAAGTCAGGAAGGAAATAATGTCACAGGCTTCATCACAGGGTGATGAGACTTCAAGATAGTTTCGTCCCTGGATGGACCTATAAATGCTGGTATTTGTAGGTCTGTTAATTTTTTTCTTGATAGGCATGTAGCAGAAATGTTGGATTATTTAGAAGACAAGGTAAATGGAAAAAGGCAAGCAAAAGGTAAGGCTTGAAACCACAATGGGATTCCAGTCCACATCCCTTAGGATGGCTACTATAAAAAAATGGAAAGAGGAGTTGGCAAGGATATGGAGAAATTGGAGCCTGTGTACATTGCTCATAGGAATATAAAAGGATATAGTCACTGTAAAGAGCAGTTTTGCAGTTTCTCAAAAAGTTAGACACAGAATTACCAGATAATACAGCAATTCCACTTCTGGGAATATACCAAGAAAATTGGAAGCAGGAATTCAGACAGATACTTGTACACTCAAGCTCAGAGTAGCGTTATTCACAGTAGCCAAAAGGTGAAAAGAAACCAGGTATCCATCAACAGATGAATAAAAAACAAAATATGGCATATACATCTAATATAATACTATTTTGCCATAAAAAGAAATTAAATTTTGATACATGCTATGATATGGCTAAGCCTTGAATACATTATGCTAAGTGAAATAATTCAGACACAAAAGGATAAATATCGTATGATTCTGCTTATATGAGGTACCTAGAATAGGCAAATTCATAGACAGAAAGTAAAATTAAGTTTACCAGGGGCTGAAGGAGGGGAGGGAATAGGGAATTAGTGTTTAATGAGCCCAGAGTTTCTGTGTGGGATGATGAAAAGTCCTGGAAATTAACAGCGGTGACGGTTGCACAACATCATGAATATATTTAATGCCACTGAGTTGTGTGCTTAAAAATGGCTAAAATGATAAATTTTATGTTACGTATATTGTAGTACCCCAATAGGAAAAGTAAGGAAGACAGTGTGGTCATACTATTCTACTTGACCAGCTCCCCAGGGATTTTAGGAGTAGCCAGAGTTAAGATTAGCACGGGATGTTTCCTCATTGTTAATTTTCAAAATGTAATAACATTCTGTGAGTCAGATAGTGTGATTCTGTAGAATATGGGCTGTCAGTTGAGACTCCTAGAGAAATACTCTAGCAGGCTATTATAATGGGGGAAAGACTGAGATTGAAGAAATCCATTTCTTTTTTTTTTTTTTTTTTTTGAGACAGAGTCTTACTTTGTCACTCTGGGTAGAGTGCTATGTTGTCATGATAGCTCACAGCAACCTCAGTCTCTTGAGCTCAAGCAATCCTCTTGTCTCAGCCTCCTGAGTAGCTAGCCATACAGGTGCCTGCCAGGATGACTGGCTAATTTTTCTATTTTTAGTAGTAAAATTTTTCTATTTTACTCTTGCTTAGGTTGGTTTCAAGCTCCTGAGCTCAGGTGATCCACCTGCTTTGGCCTCCCAGAGTGCTAGGATGACAGGTGTGAGCCACCACACCCGGTGGATATCCAGATTCTAATCTTCTTTAAATCTCATTCTAACTCATTGCTTACATTTTCCTAATCTGTAAAATGGAATGGACCATATCCATATCCCATATGGAATGAGTCATAGCTGCTAGCTCAATCTCCCAAAAGTGTTGAGGTAAAAACTGCATTGCTCATGTAGTACATTTAGCTTCTTCTTCTTTTTTTTTTTTTGTAGAGACAGAGTCTCACTTTACCGCCCTCGGTGGAGTGCCATGACGTCACAGGACTCACAGCAACCTCCAGCTCTTGGGTTTCCGTGATTCTCCTGCCTCAGCCTCCCGAGCAGCTGGGACTACAGGTGCCTGCCACAACGCCTGGCTATTTTTTTGTTGCAGTTTGGCAGGGATTGGGTTTGAACCCGCCACCCTCGGTATATGGGGCCGGTGCCCTACTCACTGAGCCACAGGTGAGCTTCTAAAAAGATGTTTTATATGATTCTCACATCTGATGTCATTGTGTTTAGTTGGTTTAAAAAAAAAAATCTTAAGGATTCTTTTGCTTAAAAATGGAAAACTATTCTCTTGTCCCATAGAGAGAGAAATAGTATTGTATTTTAGTAATAGAGATTTTGTTAAACAAGAGTCAGAATTTTGGCTTGTTCTAGTGTTTAAAATGATCTTCATTATCAGTAAGAGTCTTGCTTTACCTTATTACTGGCAAAGATGCTTGTATATCCTAAGTAACTTTCTTGAATATTTCAGGTTGTATATGAAACCAGCACATTGTACCCCTTGATTGCACTAATGTACACAGCTATGATTTAACAATAAAGTAAATAAATAAATAAAAAATAAAATTCTAATGAGATGATAATCTTTTTAAACGCATTGAGCCTCAGTTTTTTCATCTGTAAAATGAGGATACAATCTACCTTTTCTACTTGACAGGGTTGTTTTGAAGACTAAATAAAATCTTGCCATCCATGTATTTATCTGGTGCATACTCATAGTGTGCATATCAGTTATGCAGGATGCTGGAAATGTTATGTTCAGCAAAAGAGATATGGTCTCTACATTCTGAAACCTTTAGTTCAGTGGAATAGATGCCAATACATATACAAGTAGTTTCCTAACTCTAATGGTTAATTTTTTGTGTCAATTTGACTGGACCATAAGGTACCTAAATATTTAGCTAAAAGTTATTTCTGGGTGTGTCTGTCAGAGTTCTAGATGAAATTAGTTCTTGTGAGTAAAGCAGATTGCTTTCTTCAGTGTGGGTGGGCATCATCCAATCCACTGAGGGCCTGAATAGGATAAAAAGGTAGAGAAAGAGGGAATTCTCTTTCTCATCCTGATTTTTTGAGCTGGAACATTGGTCTTCTCCCTGCAAATTGGGAGTTATACCATTGGCACTTCTGTTTCAGGCCTTTGCATTTGGACTTGGAACTATGCCACCAGCTTTCCTGGGTCTCCAGAGTATAGACAACAGATTGTGGGAATTGTCAGCCTCCACAACTGCATGAGCTAATTTCTATAATAAATAATCTCTCTCATATACAGTAGAAACTCTATAAGTTGACCAGCCAAGGAGCTACAACAAATTGGTCAACATATGGAGGTAGTCAACATAAGGAAGTAGTCCTACTGTACTGATCTGTATATATATGGTGCATATCTGTGAAAATTAGGTCAGCTGAAGGAGGTGGTCAATGTAGGGAGATGGTCAACTAGGGTGGTTCCACTGTACACATATAGAGACTAGTAAATACACTAACACTTGAAGCAAGAACCCACAAAGTTACCCATGCATATCCAAATCAATGCCATGGCATCAGGAAGCTGGACTTCAGTTTCAACCTGTTCCTTATTTAGTAGTGTCATATTGGCCATATTGACAACCTCAGGCTATCCGTAATGTTGTAAGTTTAGGAGTCAGTCTTCTGCCCTATAATTTAAAACTTTAGCAAGAGATCAAGTCACTCAATTTATCTTCCCTAGAGAGCTGGGAAATGCAATTTTATGGCCAGAGCAGATAGGATTCAAAAGTTTACTAAAGTCCTGGGAACTTAAAACTGTAGGCAGGGATAATATTGCTGTTCATCACTGTCTACTTATTTTCTATTTAAAGAGTTTTATCTTCCTTGTAGAGGGGGTTGGTTTAATAGAGTGTCAGGGGAAATGTCTAGTGAATGTATTGATTGACTGCATGATGATAAATGTGGGCAACTTATCTCCTAATCTTCCTCTAGGTTTGCCTTGCTGAGGATGAATAAAATTATTTTTAATATAGCCAACAAAGTCTTTTTCTTCGCCTTGGCATTTTAGTACCATACAAGTGCCTAGATGACTCTTTTTTTTTTTTCCCCAGAAAGAATAGTAATTTGTAGATTGGCACTGGATAGAAGCTATTTCCAAATATGGCACTTTATGCCTGAATATAGAGTTTAATCATTTCAGCTAGAAGCAATTAAGTTATGACAGGATAGTACATAAGGAAAGAAACAAAGAAATACGTACACTGTCTACATATCAAACACTTCCACATTTGAGCAGAGAAGATGGTCATCTCTCAAGGGGAAAAAGCAAGGACTTCCATTACCAAGAGTAAGAAAACGTTTCTAAGGCACTCACACATTACATGCAAAATAGAAGCAACCTGAAGAGGTAGGAGGAATGAGATTGTTTAATGAGGCAAATTAATTTTATGTCATATTTCATTCTCCAAAGTGAAATATTTCTGAAAAATGTTGCATAGAACATAGTACTCTTGGTATTATACATCTCCTTCCCTTTCCTTACTTGAGACAAATATAATGTCGAAAAGGTTTTTATTCTGATGCTCTATCGAGAAGTGTACTTCTGTTACATCCAGAGTGACTGACAATGCTCTGGCCTATCCATTACTCAATTCATATAATAGGGTTTGCTAGCTTTTAAGGTTACTTGAGCGGTAATGTTACTGTTGTCCTTTCTATTGCTCTGTAGTCTGATTTTCACCGAGGACTGGTAAGGAAAGAGAGGCATTTGGGGCAGCACTCATTCATGAGTAAAAATGCCAAGGTAATACCTTTTCCCTGACGTCCTGAGTCTCCTTGCTAATAACAGACATGCCTGTTTGGTTATTACTGAGAGTTTAGTTTGGTTTTCTATATGGATTCAACACCACCCCCATAACAGAAAGCTATTCCTGGATATTTTTTTCTTTAAGTTAGAAATAAGAGTGGAAATACCTAATGAAGATTTGCATCTTCAAAATGTTTGAGGTGCTTAAAATTAAAAAAAAACATAGATAGCTGGGCATTGTGGCAGGAGAATGTAATGTTAGCTACTCAAAAGGCGGAGGCAAGAGGATCTCTAGAGCCCAAGAGACTGAGGTTTCTGTGAGCTATAATGATACCACAGCATTCAACCTATGGTGACAGAGTGAGGCTCTGTTTAAAAAAAAACAACAAAACTTTAGGGCAGCTCCTGGGCTCAAAGGAGTAGGGCACTGGCCCCATATACCGGAGGTGGTGGGTTCAAACCCAGCCCTGGCCAAAAAAAAAAAAAAAGAACTGTAATAGAAAATATGCATTGAAATTTTAAAATAAAGATCATTTCTTTGATCGGTATTTCAGAGGTTAATCTGCATTTCTGTCCTCCCTGTCACTTTTACATAAGAGAATACATGACCTCAAATTACATAAGAAGATACATGGCCTCAAATTTGATTTCTGTCTATGACAATTTCCTATTATAGATTTGACTCTAGTTAATTTCCCCCAAAAAATCTTACATGCTTTAGGTTTTGAAGCCATGTACATTCCTGCTCCATAATCTCATTTTCACAGAGGATTGGTAGAAAAAGTGATAGATACTGGGCAGCATTCATCATGAAAAAACAACAACCTTTCTATTAAACTGAAATAGGACAGGAAATTTAAGATTAACTATTGGCATTTCGTTGAAATAACTATTAATGAGGAAGCCTAAAATAGTTAATAGAAGACAGAAGAAGAACCCTTAGTCCGGGGTTCAAAGTCCAGCTCCATCACTATGAAGCTGTGTGACACTGGGCAAGGCACTATTTCTCCTGGGTCTTTGTTTACATTTTTGGAAATGGACTGCAGCATCTCTAAGGTCACATTCAATTAAATAAATACATATCCTGAAAGACATCTACAGAGCAATGTCCTGCTGGCTCTGCCTCACGTTGCCACATTAGGAATCCTTCACATTTTCTTGTACGCCTGAAGCAAAGCATGTTAGTTAGTTGAATGTATTTAACTCTGGGACTTTTTTTCCTAAGAAATGCAAAACTTCGATTTAATAGATTTTCCCAAGATTGTTATTTTGTTACATTTCAAACCTTCAGAAATGTTGCAGGCATAATGCAATGAAGAACCTTATACTCTTCATTTAGATATATCAGTTATTAACATTTTCCCACATTTGCTTTCTTTTCCTCTGCTTCCTTTCTTGATAAACAAGCATTGCAGAAATCATCACAGAGATCATGACACTTCATCCCTAAATACTATAGCATATATCTCCTAAGAAAAGTGACATTCTTCTATATAACCATAACTACTTGAAAAATTTTACAGTGATTCAGTACTATTGTCTAAATATACTCTATATTAAAATTTCCCCAATTGTCCCAATAATGTCCTGTATAACTTTGTTTAAAATTTCAGGATCTAATCAAGGATTTTTTGTTGCATTCCGTTTTCCTGTGTCTTTCCCCTCCCTTAAGCTATAATTTCCCTGCTTTTTGTTTCCTTGCTTTTCATGGTACTGACATTTTTAAAGAATTCAGGCCAGTTGTTTTGCAGAATGCCCCACAATTTGGATTTGTTCAGCTGTGTCCTAATGATGTTATTCGGTTTAAATACTTTTGGGTGTTTTGTGTCCTTCTCAGTGCATGACACCTAGAGATGTTGTAATTGATAAAAATAGGTTTGATTGGCTTGGCGCCTATGGCACAGTGGTTATGGCACCAGCCACATGCACCAAGGCTGGTGGGTTCGAACCCAACTAAACAACAATGACAACTGCAACAAAAAATAGCCAGGCATTGTGGCAGGTGCCTATAGTCCTAGATACTCGGGAGGCTGAAGTAAGAGAATTGCTTAAGCCCAAGAGTTTGAGATTGTTTGAGCTGTGATGCCAAGGCACTGTACAGGGGCAACAAAGTGAGACTCTGTCTCAAAAACAAAGAAACAAAAAAAATAGGTTTAATCATTTAGTTAAGGTGGTATTTGCAAATATCTACAAAATTAAAGTACCATTTCCCCTTATAATTAATAAGTGATCTTGGGAATGACACTTTCAGACTCTGTTAGTCCTAGTTCCCAAAGATTTTGGCATCCATCAGCAATGGTCTTTGTAAGGTTACTATTTTGATTGCCCTCTACAAGGGCTCATTGGGAACATCCCTGGCAGAATGAAAGGAAGAATTAGTCAGTGTGAACCTGACCATAGAACAAACCCTGAACAGTGTGAGTCTATGTGTGTATGTCTGTGTGTGAAGGAGGTGCTGAAATAAAGTGAGAAAGTAAAGTGACATGCTGCTAGCATTTTAAGCAGTAAGTGGAGGGCTCGGGGCTGCCTAATGTGCAGAATCAAGAAAAGTAAAAAAAAAATTTTTTTTTTGAGACAGAATCTCACTTTGTCGCCCCTGGTAGAGTGCCATGGAGTCTTAGCTCACAACAACCTCAGACTCTTGGGCTCAAGTGATTCTTTTGTCTCAGCCTCCTGAGTAGCTGGGACTACAGGTGCTCATCACAACGCCCGGCTATTTTTTAGAGAGGGTGTCTAGGGTCCCACTCTAGCTCTTCCTGGTCTCGAACCTGTGAGCTTAAGGTTCCCACCTTGGCCTCCCATAGTGCTGGGATTACAGGCATGAGCCACCATGCCCGGCCCAAGAAAAGTACATTTTTGTTAGGTATTGAATAGAACAAATACAGTATACTGTTTCTGTCTTTGTGGGCTCTCCATAATATGAGATAGGACCTAGCACTTGAAAATAATGGGTACGTCCAATACAAATAATGCATTCATGTGTAAATTTTAAATAAAATAAAATTTAAAAAAAATTTTTTTAAATGGCTATAGTTTCCTTTCTTTATTCTTCCCTTCCTCATTATATTTTTGGTTATACTTTCTGTACATTTCTGTTAGATAAAATTCAAGTATTATGAACAGGAAATGCCATTACTAATCAATAAAATGGGAGAAGAAAAAATTGCAATAGATTTTACAGATAGTGATGGTTGCATGTGATAAGTGAGAATAACAAATAATCTGAGCATGCCTCTGTTTTCATCTTGAAGAATTATTCCACAATACATCTACATTCGTTTTCTTCATGTTTCTGTGACTTATCAGTTAGTTTTCAACAAAAGCAGGAATCTGTACCAATGTGTGGGACTAGTTATTAAATGATAGAACAAATCAAATGTTGCAATAAAGAGAAAACATTATGCAGAGAAGAGCAAAACTAAATAATAATAGCAATAATCATGATGATGAAAAAGAATATTAATGAGCTTTGATAGAAGATCCTGGAAAGCAAAAGTATTCTAAGAATAATATAGCAACTGGAACAAAGAAGGTGAATTGCACAAGAGATTACACTTTAAGTGGCAAGAACAATCTGGCATAGAACATGAGGAAATTAGATCATAAAACAATAGATTCCATGTAATCAAGCAATAGAAATAAAGAAGTCTTAGCAAAGACTTTTTTGCCTTGTGGAATTATACTAACATATGTCTTTCTTCATTATCTTCATGTTGCTGTAAGGTATTAGATGATTTGAACCCAAAGTAGGGAGAGCAATGTTTTACTATGATGTCAGTGTTTTAGGAAAAAGAGCCAGGAATGTGAAATGTAAGCTTTTGGCAAATACAATGATGTCATTGTTGCTGCTGTTGTGCTTCTAGGATAACTGTATGATTGTTAATTATGAAAATAGAAATAGTAGTGATACACTTGTTCTTAAAAAAGGAGTGCTATGCCATTAAAACGTGCATAATGGAGATTACAAGAACAATCAACAAAGTACGGGGTATTATAAAGAGTGACTTTTAAGCTGCAATGTAGCTAAAATACACTGTTAAGAACCTAGAATTGTCTCATGAATGAATAATGAAATAGCCGTATTTTATTAGCTTTATTTAAAACTACCTACAAGCTGAAGAACCTTTTTGAGTTCTTTTAAAAAATACTTTTGCAATTTGCTGGAGCAATGGTTTCTTTTTTTTTTTTTTTTTCTCTGAGCTACACTGGCTAATCTGATTTTGGTGTTTCAGTAATTATGTCAATTAATATGTGCTGAGAGAAATTTCATTTGTTGAAATGGATACCAGGTGAATACATAATTCGTAGAGAGTTGTCTCTTTAAGATCATGTGTGCGGTTTTCTAGGATCAGGTGCAATATGGAAGATTAAAGTTAGAGACAACTAGTTTCTTATCAGTTAAACTTCTACTTAACTAGTTCATGAAACTTCTAGATAATATGAGCTCATTCTAGAAACTGGGCAATATTTTTGACTTGGATCTCTCCAACAACGGAGCATTTGTTTGTTCTGAAAGTAAAAGTATTTTCACCACAGATGAAGATGTTGTTTCCTCTTTCTAGGATTTTTCAAAAGAATAATGGCATTTGAAGAGAAATTAGATTACTACATATTAACAATTTCATAGAGAAGCATGTACTCTGTTCCAAAATTGACAGGGCATTAAGAAACTCAGAAGTACTACCAATTTGTATTTAAGGATAGGTGCTTGGTAGGAGCCCATTGTCATACTGAGTTTCTTTAGGCTTCTTTTTGGGGTTTCTGAAGCAGAAGTATAAAAATCCAAAATCCAAGTCTTCATCTGTACTATGAAACATAACAGCCAGAGTCTAAAATATCTAAACACAAATATATAAAGGACAAGTCACAAAATAGTTAACATTTATTGTTCATCTGCCATTGTCTGCCAAGTCCCTATCCTCTAGAATTTACGAAGTGCTGCTGAGAAGTCACAGGAGATATATATATATATATATATATATATATGACTTACCATACTATTCTATTATTATATATATATATCTGATATATATATATAATATATATTCTATTCTATATTCTATTAAAATAATAGAATAGTATGGTAAGTCCTATGTTGGCAGTGCAAAAAAGAGGGTATGTCTCCTTGTGCACATGTATTGCCAGAAAATAAGAAACCTAAATGTCTATCCACAAGATATAAATAAATGTGTTGCAAAATATTCACATGATGGAATACTAAGCAACAATGAAAATGAATGCACAGGAACTATCTATTGATAGTTCAACAACTCTCACAAATAAAAGAGTGAATGCAAAAAGGTTTGTCTCAAGCTGTTGCCCTGGGTAGAGTGCCGTGGCATCATAGGTCACAGCAACCTCCAACTTGGACTCAAGTGATTGTCTTACCTCAGTTTTTCTATTTTTAGTAGAGACGGGGTTTCGTTTTTTGCTCAGGCTGGCCTTGAACTTGTGAGCTCAAGCAATCCACCTGCCTTAGCCTCCCAGAGTGCTAGGATTATAGGCGAGAGCCACTGCGCCTGGCCTATAGATCAAAGTCATTTTCTATTGATTAAAAAATGTGCAAAAGAATATTACATATTGTTTAGGGATACTTTCACATGTTGTAAAAAATATAGAGAAATGCTTGAAATGATAGGCGAGGAATTCAGGATAATAATCCCCTAGTGGGAGTAGTAAGGAAGTAGGAGGGCTGGGGCACGGAGAGAGAAGACAATAGCCCAGCGGAAGCATGTAGGAGGGTTCAATTATTTTGAAAATGTTTTATTTCTTAAGCTACTTGGAGAATACATGATTGTTCATTATGTTATTTTGAAATATTTGATAATACATTAAAATATACGTAAAGTGTCACATAAGCAGAGAAGCAGCTATTAATTCTGAATGGAAATAGTAACCAATGAAAAAGCTTTCCAGATGAACTGGCCTTAGTGGTTAAGGCCATCTTGATGGATGAGTGGAAAGTCAGTAAGTCTGGGTGATAGGAAAGGAGATTCTGGGATGATGGACCAGTATGGACAAAGGAATGGAGGTGGTCTGGAAAGAGCTAGGTTAGGATGTACAGAAATATAGTATATATGTTGGGTCTGGCTCAATGGCTCATGCCTATGATCCCAGTACTTTGGGCGGCCAAGGTGGGAAGATCACTTGAGGCCAGGAGTTCTAGACCAGCCTGGGCAATACAGGAGAGCCTGCCTCTGGAAAGATTAAAAAGAAAAATTAGCTGGGTGTAGTGGTGTATGCCTGCAGTCCCAGATACTTGGAAGCCTGAAGCAGGCAGGAGGATTGCTTGAGGACAGGAGTTTGAGGTTACAGTGAACTATGGTTATGTCACAGCTCTTCAGTCTGGGGGACACAGCAAGACCTTGTTTCTCTGAAAAAAAAAAAAAAAAAGAGTTATATATGCGACAATAAAGGAGGTTGATAACGTTACTGAGACAAGACCAAGAAAGGCCTTGAATATAGCAGAAATAGAAATATAAAACAATTACCATACTAGGATTTGTGAATAGGAGCTTTCAAATTAGATATGGGCTATAATTTATTATATATTTTTTACATAATCCCAAAGGATTGATAATTTCCTTAACCAGGATGTTATCTTGTCTGAGTCTGCTCATTTTAGATATATACTACTCTTTGAGTAAAAAGCAAAAATAAAAATCACCATTCATCATAAATCATCTACAAAATCCATTAGGAAAATTGATCCTTGGGCCCATAACAGTTATAAATACTGAGCCCTCTCACTAGTAGCTTTAAAAAGTCATTTAAAGTTTTTTCTTATAAGTATCAAACAGTTTTCCTATCTGAACATGTCAAATGAAACTTCAAATAGAAAACAGTGTCCTGAGAAGGAATAGAAATATTGGTTTTTTTGTTTGTTTTTGGAGACAGAATTTCATTATGTTGCCCTAGAATGCTGTGATGTCACAGCTCACAGCAACCTCAAACTCTTGGGCTTAAGTGATTCTCTTGCTTCAGTCTCCCAAATAGCTGGGACTACAGGGGCCTGCCACAACACCTGGCTATTTTTTTTGTTGTTGTCACTGTTGTTTAGCAGGCCTAGTCTGGGTTCAAACCTGCCAGCCTCAGTCTATGTGGCCAGTACCCTAACCACTGAGCTATGGCCCATGAGCCAGAAATACTGTTTTTTGTTGTTTTTTTTTGAGATGGAGGCTCACTCTATTGCTGTGAGTAGGGTGCCCTGGTGTCCTAGTTCACAACAACCTGAAACTTAGGCTCAAGTGATGCACCTGCCTTAGCCTCCCAAGTAGCTGGGACTATAGACGCCCACCACAACATCTAGCAAGTTTTTCTGTTTTTAGTAGAGATGGGGTCATACTCTTGATCAGGCTGGTTAAATGTGTGAGTTCAAGCAATCCACCCACCTTGGCCACCCAGAGTGCTGAGATTACAGGCATGAGTGAGCCCCCATCCCCAGTTGAAATACTTAAATGTAAAGCTTATTAAAATTTCCAGAACCACTGTTTTATATAAGTATCATTTGGTCACTAGCAGGCATCATTCACTGGCTTCATATGGCAAGATCTGAAGAATATGGGTTGATCAATGTATCACTCATCAGAGTGTCTCTACACCTTGCAGAGACGATGGAATATTTATTGTATAATATTATGGAAGGAGACATAACATTTAGCAAATTGAATCATGCATCTCCTTTCCCTGTTTTATTAAACATTAAAACTGCAGTTTGAAAAATAACTTACAATATGAAAAAAATTAAAACAGCAGGTGATAATTAGGCCAAAGTTCCAACATTATTGCTGATGGGCTACCTGTCAGTTAATGCCAGTTATCACTTTTTCCCAGAAATAGTTATTAAAAACAATTTATGAGAGTTAAAGAAGGGATGTTAAATGTATTGATCTTATTTGATCATTTGGAACTGACTTAGAGATAGCTATGTTAACTACCTTAGTTCTATTGCTAGTCTTAGCATAGACATGCAAACACAAAAAGACTAAGAGATAAAAATGACCAAAACATAAACCTTACTTGCCTTGAGTTAAAGATAAGTTTTCCTATCACATTTAATTCAGATATTATATACCAGTATGTGATATCATGAATGATGTGCTAATAATTGCCATATTGGCAGAGCGCAAAGTACAATACAGGGATTTAGAAAGTCTGGTACCAAAAATAGCTTTTACTAGGTTACGGCTCAGAGTTTAGTTCAGTCATTAAGTTCTAATGGTTTTCTCTGACTAGTCAAGGTTGAATGTTCAAGATGTAGTTTGAGTATTAATCATCAATTCAAATAAAAAATAGTGTAACTGGAGAGGCTTTCCTAAGTTAAGCAGTTTATTATGAAATACACTAAGTTTTTCCCTGTGTGCATTCCAGAACCACTTGAGTGTTTTCCCTACTAAACAAGCAACTTCTTTTGGAATTACTTCTTTAGGTTTAGTCTTTATCAATTCTAATCTTTTTAGCAAAGAATTCACCTAAGCTTTTACTAATATGAATTATGAGTTCATTCATACCACCCATTTCAAGTTTAAGCTTTATCTTTTTCCATCCTACCCAGTAAGAAATCTGATGATATGCTTTATTTAGGTTTATTATACAATATTCCACTGTACATATATAGTCACACTATTCAGTAATATGTGAACAAACCAGTCTTATTTAGCCATTTCATTGTTGATCAACATTTGGGTAATATCATTAATACATGAAAAAAATAATACATGTACACAATCCTACACACATTTATATGTATACAATGTTTTATAACCTTTTATGGGAGTATAATACACATAGATGCATATATAATTGTACAGCTCAATGTACATTGCATTTTCTTTTTTTTGCTCACTTTTCACAAACTGAACATACTGGCACCCAGCTCAAGACAGTGAATGTGACCAGCTCCCTAGAAGACCCACTTGTGCCCTTTCCTAGTCATTTCCTTCCTATCAAGAAAGAGTATTTGCCTATTTTTTGTACTTTATAAGATGGAGTCCTAAAAGACATATTCTTACATGACTAATGTCTTTCACTTAGCATATTTTGTGAGATTTATATGTCACTTCATATAGGCTGTTTCCCATTTGGAGAGGTTATGTGTAGTGTTGCTCTGAGAGGTTTAATATGTCTTCTGTATACATTTGACATTGGTATATTCCTAACAGTGGAACTGCTGGGCTAGGGTTTTCATATTTTTAACTTTAGTAGATATTGCCAAACAGTTTTCAAAAGTGGTTGTATTATATACACAGTATTTGACTTCTTGAGAAATCATTTTAAGGAAGGCATTTTAGCTTAACTATTAAGAGAACACATTTCAGAGTCACTCAGATCAAATTTAGCTTACCACTAAACAGCTATGCCATGTTGGACAATACACTTTAAGCCTCAATTTATTCAACTGTAAAATAGGTATGTGTGTAATAAAACCTTTTCCAAAATTTAAAAGAATTAAATGAAGTATTATTTTAATGCACTTAGAACAGTGCCTGAAACAGAGTAAATGCTTAGTTTATTGTAATCAATATTGATTAAAACAGACACTGGAGAGTTAAAAACAAATATGGACAATATAATCCACAATTTCAATTCTCTGATGGAAGAAAACTATGAAACTCTGAACCAAAAGGCATTACCAATTCCAGCATTACACTTAGACCCTGAAAAAATAACTTAAGCATTATCCCAAAATGCATTTGCAAATTACTCTTGCCAGAGGCAAAGTTCTTGGATGCAGTGTATTGCCATCCATTTTTTCCCCCTTTACCAGACATTATTCTTTAAAGACAGGACTGCCAAGGGCTACTCTGGAAAGTCACTAACATAATACCTTTTATTATATTTGCAATTTCATACCTTCCTCAATCCAATCCCCAAAGTTGTTGAAAAGTGGCTGTAATTGCAATGTTAGTTCCTAGTTTTCATAGAATCTTAAATGGTTGAAAATATCTAAGATAACATTCATGTCCTTAAAACCCTAAAAATGAGTCCAGATTCTTGTTTTAAATTACAAAGAAGTTGCCTTCTTGTGTAGGATAAGCTTGATATCCTCAGAATGGATTTCTGTCTGAACAGTGCTGTCTGAACAGCACCCTAGATGTTAACACAGGTATGCCTTGTACCCAGGCACTATTTTAGCTAAAAAGTTAACACACTCTTTACTAACTCACTGTTTTGGCTAATTGCTCCAGGGGTAGCAAGCTCAGTCATCTTAGGTAGGTAATTTTGGAAAGTGGCACTATGTTCCTAATAAATGGTATCAGATCCTATGTATCAGTCACTATTTTCAAGAAATAAAGCACACAATCGACTTGCAAAGAAGTCTTTTGAGAAGGCCAGCGGTAGACCTGAAAGGAAACTTTTTGAACATTTAATTGGACCTCTTTGATTTACAGCTGACAAAACAAGTCACTGAAAACGCTTGCCTAAGGTCAAATGGTTTGTTCCCTGGACCGGCATAAACTCATTTTTTTATTCACAGTCTTGTGGATGCTCCCTTTTTTCTAGGCACCTGGCTTCCCCCACCCGCACAATCCACCCATTTCATTAAGATCCAGACCTGGGATTCAGAAATGGGGAAGCTGAGTGTTAATTAAAACAAAGGAATCACAAACAATTAAATTACCAGGAACTGTAAGACAATGAAGTTTGCCTGCTAAAACATAAGATCTGAGAGGCAAGACCTTCTCTGTTTTCTATAACATTGTATACCCGGCATAGTAAACCTTGTAATCCCTAAACATTGTTAAATTAAAAAAAACAAAAAACCTAATCAACCAATCTCGGGTATGTCAAATTGTTAGAGAAAAGACTTCCTGTTTTTTCTATCACTTTCTCTGGGTAGTATTAATAAAACATGTAGATTTAGAGTAGGAAGAGTAGAAATCATATACAAAGCTTTCTTGCGCGGTGCCTGGCCCATTGTAATTACTGTCGTTTATTTTCCTTTTTTTCCTCTTCAAGTGTACGCTACAGAAAGTGAAGAAAGTATCGAAAAGGATGGTGAAAGAGGGCTGTCGGGCGTCTTTCTGATCCGTATAGATCAATTACAGTGCCCCCCAAAATGCACAGTTATTTTACCCAGAGAGACCGGTCTCTTTTGTTGATCGATTCTGGGCTGCAGTCAGCTCTTTAACACAACTTTTTATAAGTATCGGCTACACTGAGGCGGGAGGAGGGGCTGTGGTGGGAAAAGCAGGGAAGCCCCCCTGCCCGCCTTAAATAAAAATAAAAGAAGCCAGCGCAGCGGTAGGACTGCGGTTTGCGGGTGTAACGGGTCTCGCGGCCGGGCGGTCCCAGCCCTCCGGCCCCGCCCCTCGCCTGCTGCGCGGCCGCTCGGAGGTTCAAGTTCGGCTCTTCGACCTTGCGCTCCCGGATTCGAAGCTGTCCGCGTCTTCCAAACCCTCCAGCTGGAAGACAAGGGGGGCTCAGGGTCATGCTGGCACGGGGTCATTCGGCCACGCACTGTGGTACCACGTGGAGGAAAAGTTTCCAACTCTGCCTGTTGGCCCTACCGGTGCGCCCGGGCGGAGTAAAGGCCCGCGCTTTGGCACCCGCTCCCTTTTCTGTCGCCTCCAGTCGCGCCCTCCCGGGGAAGCCCTCCTTGAGTCACTTCTCCAAATTCCTTCTTTCCCTGGCTGCACAGGTCGCCAAGGGAAAACACCCTGGGGGTGCCTCACGACTAGGCGGCCTCCACACTTCGGAGCGGCCAGTGTAAGGGGTCGAGGACAAGTGTCCCGAGGAAGGTGCGGGGGCACGCACGGAGTACCCAGAGAGCAGTGGACCTCACGCGTCCCTGGCACCAGAGGCGGGGTCTGTCTACGGCTTCCACGCCCTAGCGCGCCAACTCTGACGGGCTGCGGCGGACCCCACACGACACCCCCCTCCATACGCACCCCCTCCTCGGCTCCCCACCGCCCCCAGTGCGCAGGCCCGGCCGCCCCAGCGCGCATGCCCTGGGCTCGCGAGCGCGGCCAGCCCCCAGCCTTTTGCTTTCTACTCACTCTACAACTGGGGAGGGGGCGGGGGAGGAGGGAGCCCAGCCGCCCACGTGATCCAGTCGGCTGGGGCCGCGGGGGCGGGCGCGCGCGCCGAGAGAGCGCGGGGAGGGCGGGTGCGCGTGAGCGGGCGCGCGCGCGGACGGGCGAGCAAGCTAGCGGGCGGGCGCGGGGCTTGGTTGAGGCGCGCGGCGGCGGCGGCGGTGGCGGCTGTGGGCCGGCTGCGGAGGGGGAGGAGCGGGAGCTGAGCTAGGCGGGCGGGCGGGCGGAGGATGAGGCCGTGCCCGAGCTCCCGCTGCAGCCGCCCGGGGACACGCTGTGCACCCTCTGGCTCGGGGCTCTCGCAGCGGCGGCGGCGGCAGCATTAGCGGCGGCGGCGAGAGCGGCGTTGCCGGCAGCGCTTCTTCCTCTGGCTGGGTGACGAGGAGAGGCAGCGGCGGCGGCAGGCGGCGGCGGCACACCGGTGTCTCTCCGACTGGAGATTTCTTTCTGCTTTCCTCGTCGACTGACTGACTCACCCCCTCCCTTTTTTGAGGAAGGGTGACCTCTTCTCTGGGACTGGAAAAAATATTTCTGTGGGGAGGGCGGCGGGTGGCAGCGTTAGGATTCTTCTCTTCTTTCATCTCCCTCTCCTCCCCCCTCGAAGACCGAAAAGCAAACCCCACAACTGTTCCAGCATCCTCCTTCCCTTCCTCCTCCTCCCTTCCCCACCTCTCGCAGTTTCGCCCTCTCTGCTAATTATTGCATTATTATGCTTCCCTCTCTGGGGGGTCTCGCCCCTCTCTGGTCGCTCCGGAGCCCCGGTCTCCCCTGGCTGCATTTCTTACAAATTTTGGAGCCTGGGAGTGAGTTTTCTCTGAGGCGTGTGTGAGAGGCGGCAGGGGTGTTTTCCTGTGCGAGGGGCGGGTGAAGTTCATTGCCCCCACTTTCTCGCGACCTTTTCGGACTCGATTTTGGAGCAGGGGGGCAGGCATTTTCGGGGGACGGGGGGCGCGGCGGAGAATGACCGCAGGGAGGGCTCCCCGGAGCCTCCCAGTCTCTTGATCAAAGCATTCCGCTATTCTGATTTATTGCCTGCTTGGTGAGTTATTTTTTTTCCTCTAAAGGAGACCTGTGTGTTCAGCCATTACTTTGCTCGGCACTGCTCCCAGGCATCTCCTACCCTCGGTGCTGTGGGGAGCCCCACACTTGGGCTCCACGCCTCTCGCCCTCGCTCCCCGTCCCCCCTCCCCTCTCTCCGCCCCTTCCCCCTTTTCTTGTCTCCTCTCTTTCTTCCCCTCGCTCCCTTCTTTCGGCCGCCGTCTACCCCGTGCCCTCCTCGGGGCGGAGGGAAGCCGTGAAGGGGGAGGGAGGGCTTGGTGTCAATTTTTTTGTGTGGCCGCGGCCGTAGCCTGTAGCGGGCGAGCGGGGAGACCCCGACGCGGCAGAGCCATGGATGGCCCAACGCGGGGCCATGGACTCCGCAAAAAGCGGCGGTCGCGGTCACAGCGAGACCGGGAGAGGCGCTCCCGGGGCGGGCTGGGGGCCGGCGCGGCTGGCGGCGGCGGAGCCGGCCGGACCCGGGCGCCCTCACTCGCCTCGTCGTCGGGCTCCGACAAGGAAGACAATGGGAAGCCCCCGTCCTCCGCCCCGTCCCGGCCCAGACCCCCGCGGAGGAAGCGGAGAGAGTCCACCTCGGCTGAAGAGGACATCATTGATGGATTTGCCATGACAAGCTTTGTCACTTTTGAAGCGCTGGAGGTAAGGGGGTCCTCCCTCCCCTGGGTTCCCTTTATGCACGACCCCACTAGACTGCGCCCAGCTTGCCTCCCCCGCAGCGCTCTGGGCTGTCTGTCTAGGCTGAGGTCTTATTGTTGGGGGGGGAAGCTGGGGGCGCGGGCAGACAGGCAAGGCAGTAGGAGGGAATCGCAAAGCCGTGCTTGGTCTCCTCGTTCTCGCTCGCCTTTCCCCTGCGCCCCCTCCACAACAGATGGGTAGAAAGAAAGGGGTTCGGGCATCACAACAATGCGCCCCCTCTTCACGGATAGCTCTGCCCCTACTCCTTCGTCCTCTCCCTCCCTAATCATGGCTTCTTGGCTGGTGGAAGTCCCTTTGCTGGGTTTGGGGCGCCTGTAGACGGTTCTCTGTGTGCTTTCTACAGAGCCATATGTCCGTGTGTGTGTCTGTATAGTATATACCTTTCCTGGGTGTTCTCAGGACTGGAGACCGATGGGGTTTTGTGGTTTCTTTGCGCCCCCCCTCGCATTTTTAAATTTTTTTTTATTTTTTGGTGAAGCTGGGGAAGGGGGCGTTTTCTCTTGGTTGGGAGAAAGGGAGGAGGGGAGAGAAGAGGAAAGGATGGAATATCTCTGTTCTGTGTGGGGCTCCATTACAGTAAGGGTTAATTATAATACTGTGTGTACATGTATATGGGCACGTGTGTGTGTGTGTGTGTGTGTGTGTGTGTGTACATGAGCAATTTACTTAAAGGACAGAAAAGGTACACCAAGGAGGACTGGTAGGAGGAAAGGAAACCCTAGTGAAGGGCTCCTCACCAATTGTCCCTCTCTTTTCCTTTTTTTTTTTTTTTTTTTACTGATTGGCTTTGTGTATGTGTGTGTCTGCGTGTCTTTCTTTATTCTTTAGACACCTGCAGCGTGGATTTCCAAATGCACATTTTCCTGACACTGACAGCCTCTTGACTTGAGAGGTGAGGGAGGAGGGAGGTGGAGGAAGACTGTCCAGGGGTTAGTGGGAAACTGTTTTTTCCTGGCCAGATCTTCATTGGTGCTGGGATTGGTCACTGGCTTCTATAAATTTAACTGCCTTCTTTCTTCCTCTTACCTCCCTGTTCCCACCCCCAGTACACAGAGAAGGCTTTGAGATTCTGAACAGTTGGTCCAGCTTTCTTAAGCACTAAAACCAAGATATGAGTTGGTTTTTAGTCTTCCATGCACCTGATGTGATGTTTTGAGGTTCCTGAAGGAAACTTTCCCCCCTTTTTTTTTTCAGCTGTTACTATGGTATTGTTTCAGATGCTCAGATGCAAGCTTTATTAATGACACATACAGTAACTGTACAGATTTAGATTGCTGGTCCTGTGTATGTGTTTTGGTGTCAAGTTTAAATATTTTTAAAAAGGAAGCCTTCCTGTCAATATTGTCCTTTTTTGTTTGACTGCTTTCGGTTGGGCTGCTCGTGGTGATGATGTGGATTGTGGTTGGGGAATAAGGGAAGAGGTGGTGGTGGTGTGGTGTTGGTGACCACCATACAGATTTTGATACTAGTTATTGACTCAATTGCCCTTTAGTTCTAGAACTGGTTCTCTATTGGGTAAAATTTTGAGTTTTGAGGTTCACCACTTACTAGGATAATTCCAACTGTGACTTTAACTTTGCCAAAGTAGGTGGTTACTGTATAGTGTGACCTCCTCTCTCTGCTTCTTTCTTTCTCCTGCTTTAAAATAGGAATTGAAATGGCAGCGTGTTCCCAGTAGAAAATGCTGCCTGGAATTTGGTTCATCATTGTTAACTCTGGTTGGTTTAGGAAATTACTTGTAAGAGCTGGTTACAAGTAGTTCTGCTTTCTGCAGGGTTGTCTTGGGCTGCCATGTGGCCCTTCTCAGTAAGCAAGAGTGGCCTCTGGATTCCTATGAACATTTTTGAAGACCAAGTAGGGATGGAGGTAGATATATCTATACACAGATACAGGCATATACTTGTGCAGTTTTTGATTGCTTTGTCTTTAATAATTAGGTGTTTGAATGGACTTGTGATGTATCTATCCATTTGGCTTCTGAAAGGAAATGTGCCCTTTCCAGTTTTGTTTGCTTTGTTTGTTTAGAAAATGTCTTTTTTAAAAAAGAAGACCAGTTTAAAATGTGCCCTTTGGAATTTTTCCTTTCTTTGCTCTGATTATTTTTTCTGCTACTTTTATAGATTGAAAACCCAATACTTTGGTAGCTGAATATTATGCCACCTTCATATCTAAAAATCACATGTCTGTGTGTGAGTATAAGAGGTCTAACTTTTAAAGTTTATTTAAAATTTTACAGAAAAATTTAAGTTCATACAAAAGTAGATGGAACAGTGCTATAAACGATAACACTCAACATCTAGGTTCAACAACTGCCAACTCATATCTTGTTTTTTTCTGTATTCCATCTACTACTCAGTTTCCCTCCTAGATAATGTAAATACTGCTGTAAGAATATCTCTAAACAGTAATGACTCAAACAAATCCAAATCCTACCAAAACCCCATAGTATTATTATTATTACACTTAAATAAATGTATAACAGTTCCCTAATACCAGATAGCTTGTCAGCGTCTTCATTTTTTAAGAGGGCCAACTTTTGTAGGAAAGCTGTAAATACACATTTCAAATTAAAAATTCACAATGGGAAATAAAAATATATTTGGCAAAAGGTAGATATGTTGGCTGCTTGCTATCAAGTTGTGTCCATGCTGTATGGTCAGAACATATGTGTGCAGTGATGGTTAAAATAAAACCTTTGGTGTCCCTGGATCCAGTTTGCAAGATTTAGTGAACTATCAACAAGAAATATGAGGGCTTATTAGGAAACCGGCAACTAAACTATGAACTTGTACAGAAATGTGTATTATAGGAGTGTTTGTAAAATGTTAATAATTATTGTATATGCTTAGCTAAGTTCTCCTACGTAAATAGTATAGATATTTTCTCTTGTGTTTAGAAATGAAAAAAAATTTGTTACCACATACCATCAAGCTGTTGCTAGTATAATGTTGTGATAAGAAACCAGAAATATTGGTTTTCACAGATAGATTTATGGCTTATACCAGTTCAGAGTAATAGCTGGCAAACTGTGGAATAGCATACTTCGTGTGTTAATGGGCACATTATTTGACTCTGTGACTTTGTTCTAAATTGCTGATTTTGGACTTCAGTTTTAAAAAAGAGGGTCTTGTGTCAAAATGAAGTGTGCTGATAAAAATAGTTCCAGTCCAACTGTGGTATTACTGATACTGGAGTAAAAGTAATAAACTCGCCAAATTAGAACTTGCATTTTTAGGTTGATTGTTCTGCACTATTTTAGGTTCTTATTTAGGATGATGGAAGCTTTGGGGGGTAGTTTGACAGGTCTCAGACTTGATAGGCAGTGAAACTGGCTGAGATAGTTTCATATTCTGCACGGACACTTGTCTTGAGTAATTGAGCCCTGAAGTTCAAGTGTATGATTATGAAGAGTCTCATGATAAAAGATAAGAGGGTAGGTGAGGAGGCTAAAGTTGAATGTGGTGTTCTTTTCATTATGCAGCTGAGAATAGAATTACCATTCGGATATGGTATTGTCCTATTTTTGGAATGACAACATAACAGTACATATCCTCTAGATATGATGTCTAGTTTTAAAAAAGTGGCCTCTAGCAAACAAAGTATAAGTGGAAATGTTAAGGTCCTGGTACCTTAGTGTATCCTGATGTGCCAGCTAATGATGGCTTTTCTATTCTGATTTGGGTTTGTGTGTAGTCTCTATTAAGAAGCTATGTGAGTACCAGGGCTCAAAGTTTGACTTTGCAAATCCATTATTATTTCCTCCTCTCACTCCTCTTTTGTGCACTGAGTTCTTAGGCCAGCTTCCTTTTATGTAACTGACCAAGGGAAGCAAAGGGGAAGTTTGTGGAATTTGCAGAGAAGAGGCCATTTGGAGCTTTGCAGGTTTATGAAAATGAAGAAAGGGTAAAGCAAGAAACCAAGACTTTCATGTGGTCTTCATTTCCTAGCTCTGTTTCAGGGCTTACCACATGTCAATACTGTAGGCTGTACAGAATTTGATGTCCTTATCATATGCCAAGTTAATAGACTCTAGTAATGGCAAATCTCACTTATTCAGTTGTTTAAAAAACATTAATCATGTTATTTAAAATATCAGTCAGCAAATGTGTGTGGAGTGCTTAATATGTGCAAGGAGTGTAGAGAAACCTAAAAAAATACATACATGTGTATATCTATAGCATCTCAAAATGTATGCAGTTTAGTTTGATAAAAAAAGTCTAGCAACTATAAAATAAGTTTGAAACAGGCACTTGAACACCCAATATCACCTAAGTGCAGTAGGTTTTTGTAGATAGGGTAGTGAGATAGGCTGACGTATTTAAAAAGGTTTCATGGAGAAGATGGGACCTAGAAGGATTAGTTACTTGGATAGATAGGGAAGGAGTAGAGGACAGGGAGAGCATTCTAAAGAAATAGTGAAGAAGGCACAGAAACAAGGCAAGTGAGAAGATGCCTTGTGGTTAGGCCTTGCAGCCAAGGAAGGACTGGTGGAAATGGGCATGAAAACAAAGAGGGCTTATTAGGGGATCAGGAGACCTGTGAAGACCCATTTTCCAGCTTGGCTCTTCTAACTGGTTGTTTGACCTTGAGAAGTTACTGTCTGAAAGCATCATTTTTTCTTTAGCCATTAGTGGAAAGATTTAGACTTGTTTAGAGAGCAAAGATTTTCAAGCTGGAAGGGAACCTAGCTTTGTAGATGTTCATAGGCTGTGTTCCAGACCAAAATAGAACAATTTACCCTCGAATATTGTTTGGAAGTTGACGGGCTAGATGGATAACTCATTCTGCCAGAATTTAAAGACTTTACTTTGTGAATGTGAATGTTTAGTATTTAAGAAGGCAGTGTGATGTGTCTTAATTCCTAAATGTATTTGACCACAGGGCACTTTTATTCTCAGCATTGTAACTCATAATGCAGTATGGGGAGTGCTGGAAAAGATCTCAAAAAATGTCTCTCCAGATCTTGGAATTTGATGGTCTATGAGTCTAGGGTGAGTGGGCTGATGGTAGACAAGTAGGAAAAACCAGGCACAGAAGTTGATAGTCTGTGTGGGAGGCTGCTTCTTAAGCAAGAGTGGCAGGGAGTGTCATAGTAAGGGAGATGTAAACAGTGAAGGAGATTAGTCCACTTCTTTTCTTGCTTGCTTTTCCTGCTTGATGTCAGCTTTTTCACTGATGGCTAGCAACCCCACCATGAGGTGAATATTGGTGAATGATTCTCATTAATAGCCTTTTCAGTATGATAGTAGCCCAATTCTAATGCCACCAATCTGCCAGTATGTTTCATGTATTGATGTTTTTTAGCAACCTGTAAGAAGAGTTGGGATGAGAAAGGAGGTTGACATTAATGTTAAAACAAAGGTTTCAGGCCGGGCACCGTGGCTCACGCCTGTAATACCAGCACTCTGAGAGACTGAGGCGGCGGGATTGCCTGGCTGAGCTAGAGTGAGACCTCATCTCTAAAAATAGCCAGGCGTTGTGAGGGAGCCTGTAGTCCCTGCTACTTGGGAGGTTGAGACAAGAGAATCACTTGAGCCCAAGATTCTGAGGTTGCTGTGATCTATGACACCATGGCACTTCTGGCGTGACACAGGGAGACTCCATTTCAAAACAACAACAACCCCTCCAGCCCCCAAGGTTTCAGTTTATCTGCCCTTTGCTTTCTGTGCATGATGTGGTAGTTTAAAAAGGGTTAGAACCTCCATTCTGCTCTTACACAGCCAGGAACAGCTGTGGTGCTGTGATTTTGTTGTGTTTTTCACTTTCTGTAGTGGAAAGTTTGGCTCTGGGATGGAATAGTAAATGGGTCAGTTCCAGCTTTTGACTTCTGAAAATGCACATAGCTGAAAGATTTAGGATCTGAGGAGTTCCTAAGTGATGAGGACATTTGGAGAAAGCGAATGGTGTGAATAATGTGTGTGGCTATGAATTCAGGTATTTAACTCTACTTAATGAATTTCAGTATTTTACTCTACAAAGCAGAGCATCATCACTTGGGGACTATATGTGAGATGAGGTTGAAAGTTATGATATGATGAGTCCATGTGGTTTATATTAGCTGTGAAGATTTACTGCTTCAGATTTTTTAAGGGAGAATATAAAAGATATAAAAGGATATAAAAGAATCAGTAAATGTAAAAAGTGAATTGTGAAGTTAGTGATTAGGCCTTTGATACTCTCTGAGAGTAGTGTTTTCTAGTTCCCTTTGTTGAAAAGGGATTAAAAAACACCAGAACAGTATACATGAGTTCAAGGAATATTGAGGCTGATAAAAAGATTCTGAGACTCTTCTATACCACAGTTTTGTGTCCTTTCAAAAATAAATGGTTATTATTTAGTTTGAGAAAATGTTAGGATTAGAAATAAGGTCTCCAAGTGGACAGAAAAGTAGTCGAGGCTAGCCACGGTAGGATTTGGAAGCCTTGAACAAGAAAGTCCACAGCACTTTCTTTCTTTCTTTTTTTTTTTAATTGTTAAATCATAGCTGTGTACATTAGTGCAATCACCTGTACACAGCAGTTTCTTGATGGAGGTTGTGCGTGTGTATGTACATGCATATGTGTAGAAGGTGGAGGATGATGGGTTAGTGTCCTTTACATGTTATTTTTTTCCTATTTAAAAGTCGTATATAAAAGTCCTATCCTACATAAAAGTCATAGGATAGACTAAATGTAGTCTAACTTTGTAAAAGTACTTCTTGCTATTTTTTTCTCCTCAGGAAGCAATAGTTTTGGGAGGTTAGGATCTACCCATATGTGGCAGATTTAGGATGAAGAATTGGTGATGAGATAGCAATTACTCATTTGAGAAAGTTCAGAAAAAAATAAGGTGGATTTGAAAACTCAGATTATTGAAGTTTAGAAGAGCAACATAGTGATGAATTTGGTAAAACCCAATGCAGGAGAGGATGAAAAACAATTTGAGGTCACTGTTTAGCTGGGGCAGAACTTTCTTAAATAATCTACACTTGTTTAATTAATGGAGATTTATTTTTTTCCCCTACAAGGAAGGGCATAGAATTTAAGGGCGATGAAACCCTAAATGTGTATTATAATAATTCTTCCAAATCTGAGCTGTATTCATCCTTCATTTCTTCTAACAAACTTGCAGGGTAAGAGTGGTTTTCTAGCTTTGTATATTTTGGTATGCAGTCAGTGTATATTGTAAGGTCACAAAGAATAGATGTGGATTTACCATAATCTGACTGCCTCTGCTTGCTGGGGAAGGGACTAGACAAGTGTAGACTTCTATGTTTCAGTCCTGTTCAGGTCTCTGATTCCATTTATTGCAGGGGGACCTGGATGTGAATTGCTGCTCCCTTTGAAGGTGTTTATTTCACATATTAGGAGTTTTCACACGTGTGGCAGTTTCATTTTACGGTCTAGTTGGATTCTCTACCCAGTGCCTGGATTCTCTCCTTATTCCTTTCTTTCCTCCCTTACTTCTTCTTTTCCTTTGTTGAGATAAAGCTATCAAAATTGTGAATGCATTTAATAAAAAGTAATGAATGGATTTAGGAAGTCGTGGATGAAATGTGGAAACTTTAAAATTCCAAACTTTTATCATTTTAACTTTGACATTCTGATTGAAGGATTCTAATGTTAGTTCTGTGAGGATGATTTGCTTAATTAACACAGTTTTCTAAACTGTTAGAAGTCACCTTTCTGATTTCCCAGTCCATGTCAGAACTGTATTTATGGTTTGCTTGAAAAAAAATTTACAAATTATCACCTACATGCAAATATTTTAAAAAAGACTTTCCTGTCAGTCTGGGCACAGTGGTTTACGCCTGTAATCCCAGCACTCTGGGAGGCTGAAAGCAGGTGGATTGCCTGAGCTCAGGAGTTCAAGACCAGAGACCAGTCTGAGCTGGAGTGAGACTCTGTATCTAAAAAGCTGGGGGTTGTGGCAGGTGCCTATAGTCCCAGCTACTTGGGAGGCTGAGGCCAAGATGATTGCTTTAGCCCGAATTTGAGGTTGCTGTGAACTATGACGCTGCTGCACTCTACTAAGGCCAGAAAGTGATGCTCTGTCTCCAAGAAAATAAATAAATAAATAAATATATAAATAAATAAAAATAAAGTGATAGATACTTAAAAAAAAAAAAAAAAGACTTTTCTGTCATATTGGCTTAGCTTGCCACTATACCTCATGGTGCCATAACTCCATAGTACATTTAGGGCCCTGCAAAACCCATGTGTAGTAAAATGGAGTTGTAAGAGGAGAAGGAAAAAGTAAGTAATGGAAAATGACTAATGTGGGTTGGGATTCATTTTTGCTTCAAATTTTAAGTACTGTGAGGTTGTTATTAACTGAGGAGCACGCAAAGACAGTTTGTGACTACTGGTTTTATATATATATATATTTTTTTTAGTCAGAGTCTCACTCTTTCACCCTGGGTAGAATGCTTGGCATCATCATCATAGCTCACAGCAACCTCAAACTCCTGGGTTCCAGCCATCCTCTTGCCTCCACCTCTTGAGTAGCTGGGACGGTAGGCACCCTCCACAATACCTGGCTAGTTTTTTCTATTTTTAGTGGTGATGGGGTCTCACTCTTGCTCCGGCTGGCCTCTAACTCCTGAGCTCTGGTGATTTACCTACCTTGGCCTCCCAAAGTGCTAGAATAACAGGTGTGAGCCACCATGCCCCACCAAAATTTGATATTTTCAAACGTCAGCCAAATTCTGAATCTGAGACTTCATTTAAGTTATTGTTATTGTCAAGTTGTGGGATGTTACTTGAGGGATGTTGTTTTTCCTTGTTCTTGTCCCTATACCTGTCCTCCACTTCAGCTCAAAACCAACTCCATTTTAAGTTTCTAATGACAGTGATAGTTTAGAATTTAAAAAGAGGATTTAAGTGATATTTCAGTATTACAGTTATCCTCAATTGTTATATTGAAGTAGACTTCTTCTTTTTCTTTTAGGTTTTTTTTTTTTTTTTTTGAGACAGAGTCTCCCTATGTCACCCTCGGTACAGTTTGTCCTGGGGTCACAGCTTACAACAACCTCAAACTCCTAGGCCCAAGCGATTCTCTTGCCTCAGCCTCCCAAGCAGCTGGGACTACAGGCGCCTGCCTCACCACCCAGCCATTTTTTGTTGTTATTGTTTTGTTGTTTGGTAGGCCTGGGCCAGGCTCTAACCCGCCAGCCCTAATGCATGTGGCCAGCGCTCTCAAGCCTCTTTTAGTTTTTTTTTTTTTTTTTTTTTTTGGTCAAAGTATGTTTGCTGCCTAAAGGTTGCTGGTCAAATGCTTAGTCAATAGTTTTCCACAGTTAAAAAAACATTATAAGCGGGGGTGGTGGTGAAACAGAATGAAGATGTAGATAACACAGTAAGTGAACATTAAATTATTACCTGTTTTCAAGATACATGATACAAATTCCTGTGACTTCCATCTGTTCTTTGTACACCTTCAGTTGGCAAAAATTTGAAAGTACTGGATTGTGCTTTTCTAAGAAATTGTACTTCACTGGAACAAAAGGAGAAATAAGCACTTGGTATTGTGTTTTGCTGCATACTGCAAAGTTTGCTTCCTCATTTGTTATGGTGGTCACTTTGAATACTTGAAAATTACAGTTTTGGCTGGGTGCGGTGGCTCAAGCCTGTAATTCCAGCACTTGGGAGGCCAAGGCTGGTGGATTGTGCTGAGCTCACAGGTTTGAGACCAGCTCAAGCAAGAGCGCGATCCTGTCCCCCAAAAAAAGCCGGACGTTGTGGCAGGTTCCTGTAGTCCCAGGTATTTGGGAGGATGACGCAAGAGGATGGCTTGAGCCCAAGAGTTTGAGGTTCCTGTGAGCTATAATGCCATGGCACTCTATTGAGGGCAACAAAGTGAGACTGTCTCCAATAAAAGAAAAAATAAAATAAAATTATGTTTTTAAGACTAATATGCAGAGGTAAATCTTTAGTATCCTAAAGTTAGTACCTAAATATTTTCAGATAAGCCTTTTGATCAATTTCTCTCCAGCCTTTGCTGGCTGATGTGCTTTCTAAGCCGTATGGCATCTGAGGCACAGATGTTGTCTTCAGTGATGTAGCTCAGCATCTCATTTTGCAAATGAAAACCCAACCCAGAGGGGTTAATTGACCTGCTCAAGATCATACTGGGAGTTAGAGTCTCTTACTGTTATCCAGAGAAAACTGCCTGCTAATCTTAAATTAGTACTGGAGTCACCAAGATTGGGAACCTCAGAAGGAGATTTTTTTTTTTTTTTTTAAAGTAGTACTACAAATGTGGAGAACACCTGTGAATGTAAAGCTTCCCATTTTTCCTAAAAATGTTCTTATTTACTCAACATCAAAAACCTTTCAAGAGCATTCTTCTGTCCTGTATCCTCTTCCAGTATATTAACCTAAACTTCATTGGCCTTTCTTTTTAAGTACTATTCATTGCTATTTTAAAAGCCCCCCCACAAAGAAAAATATAAAGTAATGATATGAGGGTTTCTCAATCTTGAATGTCTGTTGGAAGGATAAAATAATTATTTGGATGTAGGATGACCTTAATGTGGCCCACTTAAAATTTTAATGTAATATTTTGGGGGTAAAATATTTTTTTTCAGTTTAGCAAGCCAGAGAAACTCAGAGCAATTTAACAAAATCATAATACCAGAACATATAAAACAAGTGAACTTTGGAATATTGTTGAGTTGAAGCCTCAACCAAACTTTCCTTCTAATGAAAGACTCAAAAGTATTAAATCCAAATGATGTGTTGCCTAAGGCATCTTGCCTGTTAATTGCTGAACCAGAAAATTTATAACAATTGTTTGTCATGTGTGTATATTTATAGCCATTCATATAATGAAAAGAAGTTTTCATGGGATTGTAATAACATGTCAAGATGGATGTAATTAAAACAGAAGCAGATCGACACCCTGAATTAAATGCAAACCATAAACCAGGATACCTGAATATTGTGCCTTACGTATTTGCTGCAGGGGGCAGTCAGCCAAATATGCAAATAAAAAGACATTGATGAATTTCTGTGGGTGTGTATGCCGTTGCAGAGAACTCAGCTATTTTATTAATCTTTTATTAAACATTGTTTAGATTTGCAGTAGCAATGGGATGTATTAATTTGGCAGACCAAATAGCTTAGGACCAGAGAGTAGAAAATAATAAGGGGAGGACATGATTTATATGCTGTCCTATAAATAACATATGTGACTGACAAAAGGACTGAGTAATCTTTAGATCTGTGCTTGATGTGATGTCATTAATTGAGTTGTTAAACACCAGAATGTTTGAGTTGAACTTCAATCAGAGAGGCTCTGCCTCCCATTTAAAATTCAGGCCTATCTCTAGTTGCAATGTGGACTGATATGTTGACAAAATTGGTGTAAATTGAATTTTTGTAAATTGGATCAAATACACCAGGGGAATCTTGCTGTGAAAAATATGAGTCCTTTTTATCAAGTATAGTACTCCTCCTCTCAGCAGGGAAGCTGGGATTTTGGTAGAATGATTCTCTTTAGATGGGCATTACTTTCTCAGAGACTTTTCTGCATGTGTTTCCTGTGCTCTTAGAAAAAAGTGACTCTTGAGATTTGCATTTTCTGTTCTGGTTTTATACCTCACTTAGTTGGTGTTTCTAGGAATAATTGGTGGTGATTTGAATAAGCCCACATCATTCAGATTTCAGAGCCTGGTTTTCAAGTGCTTGCTAAGGAGGGCTCACGGCTATGAATATGGAATGTGATTTACATATCTGTTCCATTGGGGAGTCCAGGCATGTCATAATCACTGCAGAGTCATGATTGTACAGAGACACCCTAGCTATAATTTTTCTATATGAGAGTTCAGTTTTAAAATTGTAAAGATGCCAAAAGCAAGACTGTATTGTTATTAGAGAAGTCAGTGACATCTGTTATATCTTGTTAACCAGGGAAGGAAAATGCTTTAATCAAAACATCTAATTATGCCCTCTGAACTGATGAAATATTCTTTGCTCAGTTTTTGGAATTGACCTTAATGGAAGAAGCTGGCCTCTATAGGAATTGTGAAGTAAATTTTATTATTATTTTTTTGAAAGTACTTATCCCTAACCATGGTGACATAAGGGTATTTTATCAAATTGCATTGTGTCAAAAATAGATATTTTTAGAAGTTGTCAAAGCAGCATTTCATTTAGTTTTTGTTTTTGTTCTTCCTCTGACTCCCTGAGCATATGAGGTCCCCAGAGGGAGTTTGTATTTCCAGACATGAGCCTAGGAGGATATGTGGTGGCAGAGAGCCACCTGGGGAGGGAGCGAATGATGATCTTAGGTGAGAGGCAGGGGGATACTTCAGCCTGTGTGCTGGGAGATACAGTTTCACACCTGAATGTTAAGATCTGCTCTGTTAGACAGATATTAGTCTAAGATAGAAATGGACCAGATTGTTCCAGTTTACCTTCAGTTGAAGGAATATACTTTTTGTTTTTTGAGACAGTCTCTGTTGCTTGGTAGAGTATAGTGGTGTCATCATAGCTCAGTGTAATCTCAAACTCCTGGGCTCACATGATCTTCGTGCTCAGCTTCCCAAGTAGCTGGCACTACAGGCACATGCCATCATGCCTGGTTAATTTTTGTATTTTTTGTAAAGACAAGGTATCGGTGTCTTTCTCGCTTTCTCTATCTCTCCCTCTCTCCCTCTCCCTGTCTGGTCTCAAACTCCCAAGTCTCAAGTGATCCTCTCACCTCAGCCTCCCAGAGTGCTATGATTACAGGCATAAGCCTCTGTGCCCCTCCCCCCCAAATATAAATGTTTTGAAATATTGAAGTATAATATGATTTCAGAAATGTTTCCTGTGTTTAAAAGTAATTTTACATAATATCTGAAATTATCAAGGACAGTTTAAACATACTACTTCTCCCTTCCTTGATCAGTTTTTAAAAATAGGAAATTATTTTGGAATTGTGGCTTTCCACTTGAATCATTCAAACTTCAAAACCTATCCAATAAAATTATCTTTTTTTCTATATTTCAAAACCAAAACTGCAGCTATTTCCTGTTTCCAGAATCACAGATGGTGATAATAATAATGTTAATGATAGTACATTATTGATAGTCTTTCTTAATGCTGAGATATAGATTAGGTCAGAGAAATGCTTTATTTCTTAGCTTTCTGAATGATTTTCCCATGGATTGAGATCTTGGGGCCAGCCTAAAAAATAGATAGTTTTTGAAGATATTGACCATGGCACTATGTGTTTCATGTCTTCTTTGGGATCTGTTGAGAAATTCAAATGCTATTAAATTTTTTTTTCTTGGTCTGACATATGCTCTGTAATGACTTACTCTGTGTCACTTGGTAGTTATGACTGGAATCTTGGGGAAAATATGCTAGAATAGTGTTTTCTCTGGTCTGTTCTCTCTCTCTCTCTCTCTCTCTTTTGGAGAGAGTCTTGCTCTGTTATGTGGGACTACAGGTGTTCACCAGCAAGGGCACCCAGATAATATTTTAATTAATTAATTAATTTATAGAGAAAGTCTCCAGCTGTCACCCTGGGTAGAGTGCTCTGGCATCATAGCTCACAGCAACCTCCAAATCTGGGGCTCAAGTGATGCTCTTGTCTCAATTTTTCTATTTTTAGTAGAGATGGGGTCTCACTTTTGCTCAGGCTGGTCTCGAACTCATGACTCAAGCAGTCCACCTGCCTCGGCCTCCCAGAGTGCTAGGATTACAGCCATGAGCCACTGTGCGTGACCCAGATAATTTTTTAAAAGAGATGGAGTCTTGCTATGTTGCCCAGGCTGGTCTCGAGCACCAGGGCTCAAGTGATCCTCCTGCTTGGGCCGCCCATGATCAGCACAAGAGGGATAGGAAGTATAGAAGTTCTTCTTGACTTGAAAGTTTGGAGTCCTTACCCTTGTATACTCTTCTTTTTAATATAGATTTATTTGGTGATAGAATCCCACATGGGTCTCTGGTAGACCACATTTGTTCCTTGATGCTGAAAATTGTCTTGGTTATAAAGGATTTTCTAGGTATAATAATAGGCTTTAGGGAAGGGAGAGTATTTTGCTATTTCTTGGAAAGTTTTTTATTTTCGTTTTAAAGGCTGGAGCTTATTTATACGTAGATGGCTGTCACTCATATGGTATACCTGTAGCAGATTTTTTTTCTTTCTGTGTCCCTTTCACTGCTTCTCCCTGTGTTAAAATCTACCCATATCCCAGGGCACATTACGCAGTTAGATTTTAAGCCTTTGTCAAAGGTGAGGGTTCAGGCTCATGACTTTGAGGGTTATCATGTGCCAGGCCCTATGCTAAACCCTTACACATAGTTATCTCACTGTATTCTTAAAACAGCCTTTTGGAATAGAAGTGTAAAATTGGAATAGGTATTTCTCATAGGTTACTGTGCATATAAGCTTATTTTCTTCTAGAGATTCTTAAGTATTTTGTCTTGTCTTCTTTTAAACTATTCTAGGAAGTGGCATTTCTCTTGGGAATCTATTCCACAATAGAAGAGACCTTATTGCTAGGGCTAGGATTTTTTTTCTTCTACTTCTTAAACTAATAGGAACTTCATTCTTTCTGATGAAAGATCATTAAATAGCTCTTTACTTCTCTTGGTATCTATATTGTAAAGATACCTAGTGAAGAATAGTCCATTATTTTCTGTCATTGTTTCCTTTTGTTGTTCTGAGCACATTTGCAGGTTGTTCTCTTTCTTCTCCCACTCCACCTTGTTGAGGTACAAAGAGTAAGGTAATGGATATGACCTGTGATACAAAGAGTAAGGTAATGGATATGACCGTTAGATTTGCTTATGGAAATCTATGTTGCATTTGGAGTACTGAAAAATCCTGAGAAGGCTCCTCTTCATCTCCTCTGGGCTAAGATGGGCCTCCAATTCAGACCTGGCTTGATTACTGTTGCTTGCAGGTAAGGGGGGTTGTATAAAGACGCACATAGAATTATCCTTCACTGGGCCGGAATTTTCAAAAGATTTCTAGATGAATTCTGAAGATCAAGTGAAATACTTCTTTGTAGTCTCTCTCTTTTTAAAGAGAGGTTTTTCTTGGAACCACCAAGGTTGAAAACATGTGAGCTTGCCCCTGTCTCTCTAACTACCTTAATAAGCATGGTTACCATTTTGCACATTCAAAATGGAAATACTAGGGTAGAATTCTGTTTTTACAGATTGCAATTGCTAGGAAGAACCAAGTCAAAGCCTGTCCTTTGAAATTTAACTACAGCCATAAAAATCTTGTGTAATAGGAACCACACTAGGGTTTTAGAGTTGATCTCTTATGTATTAATTTTATGTATTGTAAAATACAAGTCCTGTATTACCTCTTGGGCCTGTATCATATTGTAAACTCTTAGGTAGGAAATATCTATTTTTAATTTCTCCTGTGTCCTTTTTTGCCCCTCTGGTGCTTTGTAATATCCCTGTTGTACTGTTTTCAACTAAGGAAACATAGTGTGAAGGTGGCCTGGCAGGGATGGTTGTCAGTTTCACTTCAGAACAGTGGGTGTTTTCTATTTACTGTTTACAGATGAATGTTGTTTTGGCATTCTTGTTGTGGGTTTCTGTATCTGCTGCCCATATTTCAGCTGTACTCTTATTTTGTTTAGTATGGTGTATCTGGGATTAGGAACAGAGAAATATATATGTTCAGCCTGAGTTGGAAATTACGTTGTTGAAATATAGCTCATACAGACATTGTAAAATGGCTAGAACTACATATAATTGCCTTTCCGGTGAAATGCTTTTTCTTTACTTCCTTTTTCCAAGAAACAATCCTGGTAGCAAGCTGACAGCAGTGGCATCATTAGAAAACTTAGGGACATGCAAAGGCATTAAGTTGTCTTTAGTTTAAGGATTAGATTATAGTTTTAGAGGATGGGTCACTATACTTTTAATCCATGGCTGTTGCTTAGTTCAGCTCTGTTAAGACTGGGTGGTAGAGATTTGTATAGGTTCCCTTTGCTTGCTGAGTATATTTCAGATCTTCTCTCCAACTGTGAGAAGGTTCTTTAGCCGTGGATAAGTCCACATCACAATATTGCTGCCAGTTGGCTTCTCAGGCGTGTTTCTTGCAACTATTCATGTCTTGTGCAGAAGTTCTTTTTCTAGGAGACGCTTTGAACCTCTATTTTCCTGAATGTGAGCCCAAAGTAGGCTAAGCCAGGAGATATTTTATTTGGGATCATTTAGATGTAAAAAGACTTAAGTAGTGGAGTTAGGAAACCACCAGGTGGTTGCCATTTTGTCAGAATTTATATCCTCCATTGTATAGCATCTGTCTGTACATGAGCCTTAAGTTCACCATTAACAACAGTGAGAGATCATTGCAGCCTAGAGGCTCAGTGGTAGGTCCCAGAGACCCAGGGACCATGTGACCGGGCATTGGAAAGAGACCACCCACTCCCCCTTCCCACCCTGTGTATTTGGATTTTTTTCGTCATCCATCCAGACAGACTTACTATCTGGTTGTAGATATTGTAGGGATGCAACATTTGTGGGACATGGTATACTTTGAATTTTCAGGGTCATTTTTGTAGCTGCCAGTGAATACTAAGGGAAATCACAGAATGGAATGCATCAAATTTAATGTTTCTCTTTGGAGTCTTAACAGAAATAATGTGGACTTGTAGACTTTCAGAGTGGTAAGAGACTTTGGAGATAATCTTGGGCAGTGGTTTTGGGTACTTAAGGGGACACTGAGTCATCTGAGGGGAGATCCTGAGCACATTCAATTAGAACTCTGCTTTTACCTGCTTTCTATATTAGGGTCAGATTCTCTTTGGGAAGAAAAAGGTACCTGGATTTTTTTGGTTATTCTTTCATTGAAAAAATATTTATTAACAGTTTCTATGTGCCAGACAGGCACTGATTTAGGCACAGGGAGTACTCCAATAAACAAGAGAAATAGATATCTGCTCTAATGGAGTTATATGCTGGCAGAAGGTAAGGGATGTATTATAAATAAACAAATACGTAATATGTTGGGAGGTGACAGGGCAAAAAGCAGAGTAAAGAGATAGTGAGAACCTAGTACAATAGGTCCTCAAATAACATCTTTTTGTTATAATATGGATGAGAAAAAAAATTGACTCCTGGTCAGGGTAACTTTCTGTGTGTTTACATTTTCTCTCCATGTATGACAAAATTGGTTTTGTTGTTTGTTTCTTTTAACCTGTGGATGATGTTAAGTAAGGTATATGTGTGCTTATGTGCTATTTCATAGAGGGTGGTTTAGGTTAAAGCATCTCAGAGGAGGTGGTATTTGAGCAGGAAGCCAAAGGAGGTGACGAACAAGAAATGTAGATAAACAGAATCAAAAATAAGTTAGGGTGTACTTTAAAATAACTAAAAGAATGGAATGTTCCTAACACAAAGAAATGATAAATGCCTGAGATGATGGATATCCCATTACCCTGATTTGATTTTACATCATATGCCTGTATCAAAACATCATACATGTGTAATTCTCATAAAGATATGCAACTATTATGTTCCTGTGAGAATTAAAAAATAAAATAAATGTGGTTAGCCAGGAGAAGTACATTCAAGGAGAGGGAAGAACAGGTGTAAAGGCTTTCAGGAAGGAGTGGGTTGGTGGGTAAGCAACTGGATTGGAGCTGGGGGTGGGGGAGAAAATGGGGATAATGAAGAGGAGATAGCAGAGGGTTCTGTAAGAACTTTGACTTTTAAAGCTGAATGTTGCCATAAGCTTAAAAACAGCTGAAAGCAACTATCCAAAACTCTCATTTCCAGCTGAAAAAGTAGTTTTGAATCGCCCCAAGGTCACTTAGCATTTCCAGCAGAAAAAGTAGTTTTGAATTGCCCAAAGGTCAAACAAGACCAGATCTAGAACTCAATATAATATATTCTTTCATGGTAGCTTCTTATTGGATTTTGCTGCCATCACTCCAGGCCTTTGGAGGCATGGGACATTTGTCAGGAGATTAGATTTGTGTCTCTTACTGTTTATGGATATGGTTCTCCCAGAGATACACTTAAGATCATGCAGAATTCCAATGTCCAGTCACCACAAATTGGAAAACATCTTTCCTCTTCAATGCCCGAGTCACCAATATTTGAATAATTATTATTTTTTTTTTTTTTGAGACACTCTCACTCTTTTGTCCTGGAGAGTGCTGTGCCATCATAGCTCACAGCAACCTCAAACTCCTGGGTTGGAGCAATCCTCTTACCTCAGCCTCCTGAATAGCTGGGACTACAGGCACCCATCACCATGCTGCGCTAATTTTTTTCTATTTGTAGTAGAGATGGGGTGGGGTCTTGTTTTTGCTCAGACTGGTCTTAAATTCCTGAGCTCAGGTGATCCACCCACCTCTACCTCCAGAGTGCTAGAATTACAGGTGTGAGCCACTGAGCCTGGCCTGGATAATAATTTTAATAACAATAACTACTACTACTCATATTTATCAAGGGCATACTACTTGTACCCAGAGTTACGTTAATTAAATTTAACCCAGTGTAGTAGGTAACAATATTGTTCTTATTTTAGAGATAAAAAAACGGAGGTTTGAAGTAATTCCTCCATAGTCACATAGATAGAAAGTTAATAGAGCCAGGATTTGAACCCAGACTATCGGAATTCATGGCCAGCACTGCCTCTCTGATGAAGAAGAGGGGGAATGACTTCTATAAAAATTTTCTTTGGAATATGCTTTTCTCACTCTCATTTTAAGATGAGCTAGGGTCTAGCCCTTACACCACCCACTTTCCTGCCTCCAAAATGTTTGTTTTATATAGAGGATTTCACAGCCAGTCTGGTTTTGTCCTCATATCCCTGCTGGTTTAGATGAATTGCTGGTTAAGCAGGTATGTTTAGTCTTTCTGAACTGAATGTGAGTAGGGCAGTTTTCAAGACCTGTGTATACTGTGAAGCTTGGTATAGATTGCAGGCCAATGATTTTAAGTCAGCAGACCTAGTTGAATTGGTCTTGATCTTTTCCTCCAGTGAAAAAAGGCCCAGACACCCCGAGTACCTATTATAAGCCATAGGAATGTAAAAACCACTTTTTTTTTTTTTTTTTTTTATTACTGGTGCTTTTCAGGACCAATACACAGTGAACATGCTTTAAAATGTATTTGTGTAAAAATATGTGTATGGGTTTGGCACAGTGGCTGTCATCTGTAATGCCAGCACTTTGGGAGACCAAGGGAGGAGGATGGCTTGAGGCCAGGAGTTAGAGACAAGCCAGGGCAAAACAACAAGACCATTCACAAACAATTAAAAACTCACCAGCCTGAGCAAGAGCAAGACTCTGTCTCTAAAACTAGCTGGGCCTTGTGGTGGGCACCTGTAGTCTCAGCTAACCGGGAGGCTGAGGCAGGAGGATCACTTGAGCCCAAATGTTTAATGATTCTCTGAGCTATGACACCGGGGTACTCTATTAAGTGAGACTCTGTCTCAAAAAGAAAAAAAAAAACAAAAAACCAAAGCCAGGTTGGTGGCTTAACTCCTGTAATCCTAGCACTCTGGGAGGCTGAGGTCAGTTGATCACTTGAGCTTGCAAGTTTGAGACCAGCCTGAGAACAGTGAGACCCCGTCTCTAAAAATAGCTGGGCGTCGGATGTCCAACAGGTGCCTGTAGTCCAAGATACTTGGGAGACTGAGGCAAGAGAAATCACTTGAGCCCAATAGTTTAAGGTTGCTGTGAGCTAAGGTTCAAGCTTAGGGAAGATGCTGATAAATGTGCATGGATTCTGGCTCTGGAGCCTGACTTGAACTACAACAGAATGGAACTAAATGCCTGCTTCTTAAGAGTTTATTCTGATGTCCTCTTGGGGTTTTCACTCCTTTTTCTAGTCTACTCCCTCTACCTTTCCGCAGAAAACAAAATTTTATTTCTAGGGCTCTCTACAGGGCAAGGGTATCAGGTTACCTTCATTGGAAAGATTTGATCACAAGTGAAGCTTAAATCTGTTACAGTCGTCCACAGCAGTCAGAGCAATTTGGCATTGATGAATACCATTGGACCCCTGAATAGAGGGAATGCCTTAGAGATAATGTTTTAACAGTTAGTCAATAAAATAGATGTTTATAAGGAAATGGGAAGTTTGAGGGAAAAATTGCTAAAAAAAAAAAAAAAAAAAAAGAAATCTTAAATCTTTTGGGTTAGATGGAGGAATAAAATAGTAGTTGATATGATTTCCTTTCTGGATCATCGTCTTCATCAGGTATTGTTGACTAAAGATGGAAAAAAAATTTCCCAGCATGTAAAGAACTCTTTATACTGGAGAGCTCTTGAAAAGAATCCTAAAATAATTTTAAAAAGGAAGAATATGTTCAGCAACTCAGGAGCTGAGGCAAGAGAATCACCTAAGCCCAGGAATTGGAGGTTGCTGTGCTCAGTGTTACACTACGGCACTCTACAGAGGGCAATAAAGTGAGACTCTGTCTCAAAAAAAAAAAAGAAGCAAGAATCTGTTTTGTTATCATCTTTTGGATTCCTAAAGTAGATTTTGACTTAAGGTATTCAAAGGCATGAAAGCACTTCCCCTCACCCCCAGTTTGGGTTTTCCTGGTGGGTTTAGAAATCCTTGGATCTTTGGGGACTGTATATATGTGTAAATACAGAATCTAGTACTTCTGTATCTGCCTGAATGCACAGGTTTGGGAATAAAGAAGGACTGGGACTTATTTAGGGTTCACAGATGTACTAAAACTTATGCAGAAAGATAACAGCTTTTTTTTGTTGTTTGTTTACCCTTTGATTAGAAAGAATAGGGTAGGAAAGTACTTGTCATCTTTATCTTCACCATATGCCTTATAAAGATGCACCAGTGATAATAATAATGAGAGCTAGTATTTTTTGAGTGCTTCGTGTTCTAATTGCTTAAATCAGACTCATAAAATCCTCACACGGTGGTCTTATGAGGTAGGTACTGCTATGATCCCTATTTCATAGGCGAGAAAACAAGCACAGTACGCCCAAGGTCAAATGTGTTGGCAGTGGGGCACATAGATTCTGGCTCTAGAGCTTGACTTGAACTACTACACAATGGAATTAAATACCTACTTTTTAAGAGTTTTATTCTGATGTCATTCTCCTGGGGCTTTCATTCTCTTTCTAGTCTACCCTCCCACCCCTGTTTTATCTATGGATGTCTTCAGAGGCTGTGTACTTTAAGCTGTGTACCTTAGTCTGGCACCCTATTACAGATGAGAAAACAGATCTAGAAAATTATGCCATAGAATTTTTCTATATGACCTAGAGAGTTAGGATGGGGATGTAAAATCCAAGTTTCCTAATATATAGGCATTTGGTTTTCCCACTGCACTGTATTGCTTCCATTAAAAATATTTTAAATATTTAACTGAACTAAAAATTTGTAAACATAGTTTATGTCACCCATATTCCTGTTGGTGAAATGTATTAGGTACTTCAAAATTTTGCCTCGAGGAGGGTGGTAGATGTTTTAGAACAGGCGTCCTCAAACTTTTTAAATAGGGGGCCAGTTCACTGTCCTTCAGACCGTTGGAGGGCCGGACTATAGTTAAAAAAAAAACAACAAACTATGAACAAATTCCTATGCACACTGCACATATCTTATTTCCAAGTAAAGAAACAAAACGGGAACAGATACAATCACACCGCTGCATGTGGCCCGCGGGCCGCAGTTTGAGGACCCCTGTTTTAGAAACTAACATTTGCCTCTGGGGTTATTTGTCCTACTCTTGAAGATGACTTTCTAGGTTTTGGTAGGCTTACTTAAAAGTGGGGAGAAATTATTTAGTAGAGGAAATACAAGAGCCCTTCTCAGCCTTGAGTCTTGCCTGAAGTGGGTTCATGGAAGGGCATTTTTTTTTTTTTTTTTTTTTTCTCATTTAAGGCCCTTTTAACTTGAGCCTCAAATGGAGCACAGCTAACTTAAATCTTTTTTTGAAAAGACATAAATACAAGCCTTCTTTAGCTATTATTTGTTGAATAATATATAAAAAATAGCATAGAAAAAAACACTCAGATTCTTGGTGTTTTAGAGTCTCCTGTACACTGGTTTTTTTGTTTGTTTGTTTTTATTTGTTTTTCTTTTGGTCCTGTGATTTCTTTTGTCGTAATACCTTTTCTTGGCTAATGCTTTGTTTAAAAACAAGTGCTCTGGTATTCTAAAACAAATTATCCAGCAGGCTTCCCCTTCCCCTGGATAAAAGACCCCAGGGTAGTGCTCTACCTTTGAATTTCGGTTTCCTAAGGATGCCTGAAGCTTCCAACCCAGATTAATGTGGTTATCTAAAACTAGAGAATATAAATTTGAAAAAGGAAATGTAGATTGGCTTTAACTCTTCAAAAGGCTCTAATGGAAACCTGGACTGTAAAGAGTAAGTAGAGTTTTATCTGGGGTTAGAAAATGTGGGCTCCAGTTTATCTTTGAGTTTTTACTTGAATGACTTTGGTATTGTCAATAAATTTCTGTAAGTCTAAACTCTGGATGATGCAATAATGGTAATGAAAATAGGGAAAGGCTACCCTCCCAGACTGTGCTCTGGAAAAGTACATGTTCACATTTTTACCAAAGACCCAGAATCCCGTGTGGCCACAGACAAGTAATTTGATTTTGTAGTTTCTATTCCTAAATTTGTAGGATGTGGTTCCCAGTAGGAGTTACATAGTGATTACAGCTTCCTTTTTAGGGAAACTGTTAAAATTGTGAGAAAAATATTCATGAAAGCCTTGGCCAAGTATTTTTTTGTATTTAGTGAGAGAAGATTCTTTAATTTATTAAGACTTCCTCCAAACTTTTCCAGATAATTACACTTTCTGTCATTCATGTTGGATGTGGAGAGTCTGGATTAGGTAGTTTCATACTGTTGCACATCACAAATTCTTGCCTTGTGTAGTGGTTTCCAAACCCATTGCAAAACTGCACCCCAGGATATCTTGTTAAACATACAGATTCCTGGGTTCTGTCTCTAATATACTAAAAGTTAATCCCTGCTGTGTGGCTCTGGGAGATTTATTTTCTTAACAGACTCCTCAGGAATTATTTTATTGCAAACCCCCCCCCCCCCCCGCACAGAAATTTTAGAATCATTATTTTAGAAAAAGATTTTGAATATTTTCTTGGGGCAGAGTAGTGGTGATGGTTTAGAATAATTAATTTCAATGTTACCAGACTTCCTCAAAATAAAACAATCATGTATGTTTGGTTTGAAAATCTTATTTACTGTGTAATAGAACACATCCTGAAAAAATGTGTAGTATACAGCTCAGTGGATTATCACAAAGCGAACACTCAAGTAGCCAGTACCCAGGCAAAGAAACAAAACATTGCCAAAAAACCATTTGACTTATTACATTCTTTAAAATTCCTCTTTCATCCCTTCTCAAATCCCAAGAAATTAGAGATACAAGAAAAGATTGAGAAAACAAGATTATAAGGTAGAGGTGAAAAAAGCATAGTACTGTATTTTTTTTTTTTTTAAGAGACAGTGTGTCACTTTTGTCACCCTCAGTAGAGTGCCATGGTGTTCCAGCTCACAGCAACCTCAAATTCTTGGGCTTAAGTGATCCTCTTGCCTCAGCCTCCCAGGTAGCTGGGACTTTAGGTGCCTGCCACAATGCCCAGCTATTTCTTAAGAGATGGGGGTCAGGGTGGTGCCTGTGGCTCAGTGAGTAGGGCGCCCGCCCCATATACCGAGGGTGGCGGGTTCAAACCCAGCCCTGGCCGAGCTGCAACCAAAAAATAGCCGGGCGTTGTGGCGTGCGCCTGTAGTCCCAGCTGCTCGGGAGGCTGAGGCAGAAGAATCGCAGAAGCCCAAGAGCTGGAGGTTGCTGTGGGTCCTGTGACTTCACGGCACTCCACCGAGGGTG
>CAUYPK010115266.1:0-18925 GCA_963574355.1 Loris lydekkerianus
GTTTGACCATTTTCATCACACTAGTTAACATAGCCTTCCTGGCATTTTCTTAGTTATTTTGCTAAGATATTTACATTCCACATTTACTAAGTTTTACATATACCCTTGTAAGATACACCGCGGGTGTAATCCTATCAATCCCCCTCCCTCTACTCACCTCTCCCCTCCCTCCCCATCCTTGCCCCCTTCCCCCTATTCTTAGGTTGTAACTGGGTTATAGCTTTTATGTGAAGGTCCTAAATTAGTTTCATAGTGGGAGTGAGTACATTGGGTACTTCTTCTTCCATGCTTTTTCTTACCCACCCCACTTGGTTACTGCCTTACCTCCATCAGGGGCTTGTCTTTCACTTCTTTGCATTCTTCCCTGTCATTTTACATCATTGTTTCAGCATTTAGCAATTGCCTACAAAACTAGAATACATTTTTAGAATATATTCTAAGAAGAAGTGGTAAATTTGCTCTGACTGCTGTTTTCATATTTAAGTGCTGTCCCTCTGTCACCGCACTGCGCTGGCACATCTGCAGAGTACTGTCATTGTCATCACCAGATACCACAGGTGGAGCAGATGTCTGAGGCTAGAAGCTTGTTTGTATCACAGTCCACACCTCACATTCTTCTCCGGGGTTCCAGAATCCTGGGGGTAGAGACAGAAACTTTTTCTCCATTTATAAAAGAATGTAAACCTCTCAAAGACCTTTGGTTTTGTTTTGATTTGGGAAGTTAGAGGTAGATTCTAACTAAGATCATCTTTTCTCAACCAACAGATTAAATACACTTTGGCAAAGATATATACTTCTCTGTGAACAATAGGTTTCAATATTTGAAGTCATGAACTTAATGTTTAGATATAAATGTGGGCCCTTTTCATAGGACATGCTCAACACTCAGATTCCAAAGTAACATTTATTGAATGGCTAATGTGGTACAAGGCAAGCAATTTACACCTTATTATTTGGTCCTGTTTCTGAAGAGATGAATTCTGTCCTCATAACCCAGATTATGGGTCATCTTGCAGAGAAGATGCTGGGGCACTAGGCTGGTGGCTGGTAGCAGTAGGGAGCGTCTACTTGGTGCAGTGGGTCATTCTGTGCTATAATTTAACGTGCAAGGATAGGCTCTTAGTTCAGAAATAAACCTGTTTTGGATTCTTCCTAGATTTCTAGAATTTTAAAAATCTAAGTCTCTCGGTGAAAAATTAACCATGTTCATTCATTCACTCATTCGTGTATTCAATGAATACTGAATGAACAACTTAATGTACAAAGCACTTAGAAATAAGGACACTGAATAGAATAGTCATTTTCTCCTGCTGTCATAGAATTTGGATTCCAATAGGGAAAGAAGACATTAACAAAGACTAAATTGTAATTGTCTTGAAGGTGGAACAATGAGTGCTATGAGAAAAAATAATGGGAGATGCTCAATGCCAATGTTCTAGAAAAGTGACCTTTAGGCAAAAATATGATGAATGAAAAGAAGTTAGCTAAGGAGATTGGCTGGAGATGGGGAGGAAGATTGTGATTTGGGCAAGGATGTGGCATGTGATAAGGCAGGCAGGTGTGGTTAGGGACGGGTACAAGGGAGAGTGGGTGGGGCGTGTGAAGCAATGAGGTCACAAGTTTGAGCTTTATTCTAAGAACATTGGGAAGCCCTGGCCAGTTCTGACAGGAGCAGGACACAATCAGATCTGTGTGTCAAGAAGAGGGGCAGACTGCTAGTGTGGGGTGGGGGAAATAAAAGGTGGTGAAGGAGAATGCAGGGACAGCAGAAATGAGGCTGTTCCAATGTCTCAGCTAGAGGTGAAGTGGCGGTTTCTGTGTGAGTTGAGGCTTTGCTCATCTTCTGTGTGTGGGTGCTCCATAAGCATTAATTGGTGGGAAGCAAGGTGCGTGCTCCCTGGGCGCTTTCCCTGTGAAGGTGAGAGTGGGCATGAAAGGGCTGGCACCGAATCCTCTGCACTGACTGCGCACTTCTCAGTTTGGTTTGTGTTTAAGGATGATACGTGGGATACTATGTGCGTCCTTAGGGCTTAGCACCCTGGGAAATTGAAAGCAGTAGCTTCACTGACGTCTGGTTTTTAGAATAGGCAGTGAAGGTCTGAGTATTTAACAACCATTTAGTTTCCCTTCCCTTCCATTCCCTTCCCTTCCCTTCCCTTCCCTTCCCTTCCCTTCCCTTCCCTTCCAGTAATATCTGAAAGAGGACAATCAAACCTTCCCACTACAGTAAAACCAGGGTCCCACCTTGGAAGGTCCTTGGGTAATTTGTCAAGTTCAGGAGTCCAGACCAATTGTCCCAGACAGCCCCTACTCTCTAGCCGGAGAGTTCAAGAGGACTCCAACAACTAGATGTTAGGGGTTTATTGGCAGCTCAAGTGTGATTTGAGTGCCTCTGGTGCTCTGGGGGGTTAGAGAGGCCCGTCCAGTATGATGTTTAGAGCCAGGGGGTTGATGCCTCTTACCCCACCTTGGTCGTCCTTCACCACTGGACTTTGGTCACCCCAGTCTCTGGCATTCCCACCGGCAGTCTCTGTTAACCCATTCTCTGTGGCCCTGTTCTGTCAAATAAGCAAATGTGCCAGGGCTATGTGCCTGCAAGAGTCAAAGTGAGGTCGTTGCCTTCTCCTCATGGTTACCAGAGTCTACCTCCATCCAGCAGGGAAGCTGAGGTCTGCCTGCCTCAGGTGCTCAGTGGCAGGTGAAGAAAGTTCCACCTGAGCTCAGTCCAAACCTGAGGATATCCAGACAGCAAAAGAATCTCTCCCTCAGCCACTGAACCTTTGTTGCCACTGTTCTGGAGCAGCTCTGGAATCCCTATAGGGCGAGGTCTGGTTCCCTCTGGCAGGCCACAGAGTTGGGGAGATTACTCTCCAGAGTTAGACCCCAGCAGGATCACTCTACTAATGCTGAAGTTTGTTGGGAGGTGCCTCGTCTTGGTTTCGTGCACCTCAGCAGTTTCCGAACCTCCACCTGCGGTGCAGGAACCCAAGCCTCCGTCTGCTGCTGAGATACTCTTTTTGGGGGTCATGTCAGTCACCTTTCCCTCTATGTCTTTCTGTGCAGTTACTGGATTCACAGTTACAGCACAGCTGTACTGCCACCATCTATGCAATGCCTGATCCTAGCCAAAAAATGCAGACATTCTGGATTCTGGAGGAGTTGGACTTCTATACTGCCAGGCTGGGGAGAGCAAGTTGGTGGGTAGACTGAAGGATCAAGGTGGCAAGGAAAATATTTGTTCAAATTTCCTGCCAGACAAGGGAATTCCTAGACTCACCACAGGGGTTCTCTTGAGAAGGAGTCCCAACTTCCAGCAATTCCCTTCAGTGGGGTGAGGAAGGACAGCCTCAGTTTATTGCTCACCCATAGAGATCGCACAGTAAGCAAGCAATTCTTTTAGGGGAGGGGATGGCCACACAACCTCTCTGGGATGAGATCTGTACCTGAAAATAGTTTCTTTGGAGTCGAAGCTTGCCTCAGCAGGGAAGACGAGCAATTGTCTTTCTCATCTCTCAGCTCAGCTCTCCTCCTTTGGCTTTGTTGGATTCTTTTTGGTCGCTATCTCTCCCTCCAGACTGGAGCTTCTATTGAGAGCTGGCTCCAATCAGCCATTGTTCCCCTTCCCCCTTGTTCTTGTTGAATGTGAAAATTGGAGTTAGGGAAAATAGCCAACCCAAGGATTTAGCAAAACACCAAACACACTGAGACCAAACGAGCAAATAAAAAGATAAAAAGACTACCAGACACACAAGCCCACAGATGCATAATCAGAAACACATAGACATACAGACAACAAAAAAAACAAGTACAATAAAAAAAAGATAATCGTAAAATAATTGAAAAAAAGGGTAAAAAACAAAACAAACAAAAAGCTCTAAAAATCTGATGGAAGCACTCTCAGAAACTATAAGAAGGGAAGAAGAGGAAGAGAGAAGGGGCAAAAAAGTGATGTTTATAAAAAAGTTTAAAAAGAAGAAAGAAAAAATAAAGATAAAAATGAAAAAAATAAAAATATTAACAAGAGCTCCTCCAAGAAAATGATAAAAAAAAAAGAAAAAAAAGGCACCAACTACAAAAATATTATTCTTGTATATATGCAGAAATATACATCTATGTGTAGGACATAGGGATCAACTTTTGTAGGAATATATTTATAATGCAATATACTTTCTAGACACCAGGTGGCGCTGTGAGTGGTTCTCAGGCTTATACCTGATTCACCCTTTACATTGTTACCACAGTAACCACCCTACCTGGGATCACCATTTTGGAGTTTCTATAAAGTTTATTTCCTAATTGTTGTCAAACTTCAGTTGCTCTGTTCCAGACAGCACCCTTATCTGACCTCCCATCTCGATGCAGGAGTTCATGCTTCACAGATCTTTCCACTCTACTCCCACGTTCTCCCACAAACTGGCAAATGCAATTGGCTGTGGGGGATAGGCTGGCTGCCACAGGCTCACACTGCGGCACACTGAGACCTTTTCCTCAGTTTGCATGGCTCAGAGTCTTACTTTCGGATCTGGACTGTTGAGTTCAGACACCTAGTTCGCTGCACAGTCTCAACTGCCAGCCCACACCAATATTCCCCGCCAGAAATGGTCTGGTCTATTTAATCACTCTGTTGTACTGGAAGAAGGTGTCCACCATTCCAGACAATTCAAAATGTCTCTTTCCCGGGCGGGATCCCTTCCCTTCAATTTTCTATGGGGTTGCTTAGCCCCTTGTGGCTCTGAAAGGCACCCCTTTCTGGTCACCAAACTCGGCTCAGTAATAAATTTTCATCAATTGGGTTTTGCCAGGAATTGGGAACTGCTGTCCTCTGTGAGGGAGGGGCTGGCTGCCGGCCTGCAGCCAGCCAGCACATCCAGGTAGGGAAAATCTCTACAACAGAGTCTGTGGTTTTAAATTACATCTCATATACAGCAATCTGCCAATTCTCTGCACATCTCCAGCTTTCTGTCCACACCAATAATCAACACAGGGAAAAGATCCAGACCCCACTCCCTCTCACCTGATGACTTGGGAGAGGTGGGCTACACGTCTGTCCCATCTGCCATCATCCTACATTGAGCTTTAATGAACCTTCCTTCAAGGAACCCAGAATTACAGCATTTTAACCCCATCCACATTGGCCTACCCTCTGTTTTGAGTCTGTAAATTGACCTCTTATCAGCTTTCCCTGGTATCTTGCCATAACCACTGCTATGGAGACCTTCGTGTCTGGACTATCCTTTCTTTTGTGTCAGTGCTCTTTTTTGGTTACTTTGTGCCATCTCCATTTCTCTGCATTTGACCTTCTTCCTGCCCTCCCTCTGTAGCAGTGGGTCTTAGGCAGCCATTTGTATGACATAAAGTGGTCAATAAACAGAACTGGGCCAACTCCCTTACCCAGAAATCATGAATAGGTCCAAGAAAGAGTTGGACCCCTTAGTGTGGTTAAACCTGGAACACTTAAACTCAGAAATGACAGATTAGCCATGTTTTCCACCATAGGAAACCAAGGGTTGAAAAAGCTGCTCTCCAGAGAGGGGAGAAGGAAGAGGAAGACAGTAGCATCTTCTAGTGCAACTGGGGTCAAGGCGACCAACCCTGCATTTACCTGTTGGGGGTTATGTTTACTTGCCTATTTCCACCATTTACAACCAAAAGAGTCTTTACTAATAAATGTACATTCACAAAAAGGAAAGTTTTATTTTTTAAGGTATAGTACAATCTTAAGCCAGCTGAATACCATACACATTAGAAATAAAGAATAAATAACATTATGACTTAATTAAATGAAATTACCTGGTATCCTAGAGAAATCCGGGTTGTTGAAGTCTATTCACATAAAGTATTGAACATTTTGGACAGAGCAGAAATCGAGACAGAAAAATGCAGGGGAAAGTCACTATCTCCATGGCAGGCAATTTATTTCTTCCACTTGTCACACAATTACTCCTACCTCTACTAACTTCTGGTTCTCCTGTCAGTCAGCAGGTCCTCTGATAACAAAGAAGATAAAACCATGGAGAGTGTCTCTGGGGTTAGAGTGGAGATGAAAGTCTGGGAGAAGGAGGCAAAGAAACTGGCTGCCAGTCTCAGGAAAAAAAAAAAAAAAAAAAAAAAAAAAAAAATATATATATATATATATATATATATATATAGCCTGTAATGATTCAAGTGACATTAAGGGGAAGATTGGCTGGAGTGCACAGGTAGGTCACTGAATATACTAAAAGAACATGGAAAATGTGTGAGCAGACAGGAGGACCCAGCTATTGCAGTGACAACCAAGCTGCTCTGATCTGACAAACCATACATCAGCTTTTTTAACTGACTATGGATGCAAATATTCAGGAAAAAGTTAAATGTAATTTAAAAATCTCCTTCTTTATTAATCATGTCTAAATGAGCCTCCTTTTTATTTAATAATCTATCCTACACTTCTGTGTCTGTCACAGCAATGAGACATATAGTAAATCTGGGGGCAATCATGATATTAAAATTAGCTCATTGGGCAAGAATAAGTTAGAGCATGCAGCACCACTGATCCTTACAAAATGATAACTAATTAATCCCAATTGCCTTATTGATTCTAACCCAAATGTTTAAAAAGGAAATACGAAATCAGTAACCATGTGAATGTGTATATTTATATTTTAATTCATAAATTCTCTATAGAAATTAATTCTCCTAGTGGAGATATAGGATAGAAAACTAACACTAGCCTAAGATTTAAAAAAAAAAAAAAAAAAAAAAGAGGATTTCTTTTTTTCTTTTTAGAAATGGCTGTTTACTTCTCCCTGATTATTAAAAAAATTCAAAAAATCAGAAAACTTGGACAGGTATAAAAAAGATTATTAAAGTTATCTAAATTATAACACATTAATTGATACTTCTGAAGTTATCTTTCCAGGCCTTTTTTTTTTTTTTTTTTCTGCAAGTCTGTTAATTTGAGGACCCAAAGGATAGCCATTACCCAGGAGCTTATTAGAAATGTTGACTCTCAGGCTCCATCCCAGATCTACTGAATCAAAACATGCAATTAGTAAGATTCTCCAAGTGGAGAAACACTGCACTAGGTCAGTGTTTTACTTTGTCTTGCTAAAATGTTAAACCAGAGATTTTTAGAACAGTTTTATTGAGATATAATTTACATACTATACAATTCATTCTTTTAAAGTGTACACATTAGTGTGTTTTAGTGAATTCAGAGAGTTGTATAGCCATTCCTACTATATAATTTTAGAACATTGTCGTTAACCTCCTCCCACCTCAAACATACCATTAGTAGTCATTTCCTATTCTTTCCACTCCACGAGCCTCTGACAACCATTAATAATCTATTTTCTGTTCAAGACCAGCCTGAGCAACATGATAAGACCCCTCTCCCCTCAAAAAAATTAAAAAAAAAAAAATTAGCCAGGCATGGTGGCACGTGCCCGTAGTTCCAGCTATTTGAGAGGCTGAAGGAGGGGGTTCACTAGAGTCCAGGAGTTTGAAGTTGCAGTGAGCTATGATCATGCCACTGCACTCCAGCCTGGGGGACAGAGCAAGACCCTGTCTCCAAAACTCATTTCTGTCTCTAAGAATTTCTTACTTTGTAAATGTAATATAAACAAAATCATATAATATGTGGTCTTCTGTGACTAGCTTCTTTCACTCAGCATAGTGTTTTCAATATTCATCCATGTTATAGGATGCATCCATACTTCATTCCTTTTTATTGCTGAATAATAAATCCTTTACATGGATACATGACATTTTGTTTTTTTCATCAATTGATCCACTTTTTTTTTTACTCTTTGATTATTTTGTACCTTCATATATATGTTTTTGTGTGGATATATGTTTTCACTTCTATTGCTAGGTCATATGGTAACTCTACTTTTAATTGTTTGAGGAACTTTGAGGCTATTTTCAAAACTGGCTCCACCATCTTATATTACCACCTGCAGTGCATAAGGATTCCCATTTTTCCAAATCCCCAACATTACCTGTTATTATCTGACTTTTCAAGCTAGCCATCCTACAATGTATGAACTGGGTTTTCACTGTGGTTTCTATTTCCATTTCACCAATAACTAATGATGCTGAATATCTTTTCATGTGCTTATCGGCCATTTGTACATATTCCTCGAAGAAATGTCTGTTCAGATCTTTTGCCCATTTTTTACATTATCTTTTTATTGTTGAGTTGTAAAAGTCTTTTATATACTTTCAATACTTAAGATCCTTAAGAGATATGTATTTTCTCCTATTCTGTGGGTTGTCATTTCATTTTTCTTGTTGATATCCTTTGGTGCACCAAATTTTTACTTTTAAATTATCAATGTAAAAATTGAATTGAAATTCAATTGATCTATTTTTGTTGTTTGTACTTTTGATGTCAGTTAAAGAAACCACTACCCAAGATCAGAAGGATCTACTAAAATACTTTCTTCTATGAGTTTCATAGTTTTTATTCTGACCTTTTGCTCTATATTGTTGGTGAATTTGTTTTTGCATGTGATATGAGGAAGGTAGCCCAACTTCATCCTTTTACATGTGAATATCCAGTCATTCCAGTATAGTCTTTGTAGAAAAGACTATACTTTCTCCATTGAATGGTCTTGACATCCTTGTTGAAAATCAATTGCCTATAGTTACAATTATATTTCTGAGTTTTCGATCTTATTCTGTGATCTATATAGCTACCTTTATAGCAATAATACCCTATCATAAATAATGTAGCTTTGAAGTACATTTTGAAATTGAGAAGTATGAGTTTTCCAATTCTATTCTTTCTTAAGATTTTTGGCTATTTTGGATTTCTTACGTTCCCATAGGAAGTGGAGGATCAACTTGTTCATTTCCACAAAGAAGCCAGTGGAGATTTTTTGATAGGGATTGCACTGAATCTGGAGATTAATTTGGGAAGTACCATCATCTTTATACTATGTCTTCTGGTCTATGAACTTGGAATGTCTTTCCATTTATTTAGTCTTTTAATTTATTACAACAATGTTTTATAGTTTTCACTGCTAAAGTCTTACACTTCCTTTGTTCTTAGCTCTAATAGTTTTTTGTGTGTGGGTTTCTTAGGATTTTCTATAAACAAAATTATGTCCTCTGAAAGTAGTCAGTTTTACTTCTTCATTTCCATCTCTATGTCTTCTATTTATTTTTCTTACTTAATTGTCCTGGCTAAAACATGTTAGACCTAAACAATGTTAGACAGTAGTAATTAGAGTGGAAATTCTTGTCTTTTTCCTGATTTTAAGAGGAAAGCATTGCTATTCTCTATTAAGGATGATGTTGGCTGTGGACATTTCATAGATGTCCTTCATAATGTTGAGAAAAGTCCCCTCTGTTTCTAATTTGTTGAGCATTTTTTCATCATGAAAGAAAGTTACCTTTTGTCAAATGCTTTCCCTGCATCTACTGAAATGACCATGTGGTTTTTTTCCATTACACTATAGATTAATATTGCATTGATTTTCTGATGTCAAGAAAACTTTTATTTCTGGGATAAATCCCACTTGTTCATGGCTTACGATCCATTTTATATGTGGCTGGATTCAGTTTGCTAGCATTTTGTTGAGAATTTTGTATTTATAACAGATTTTGGTCTGTAGCTTTCTTGTTATGAGCTTAACTGATTTTGTATCAGGATAATACTGGTCTCATAGAGTAAACTGGGACATGTTCACTTTTTTTTCTATTTTTTTAAAGATGTATTTGTGAAAAGATTGTTGTGAGTTTCTTTTTCTTGGTAATTTGAATATGCTACCCCACTGCCTTCTGGCCTTAAGATTTTCTAGTAAAAAGCCAGCTGTTTATTTTATTAAGGATCTCTTTCATATGATGAGGTTTTTTTCTCTCACTGCTTTCAAGATTCCTTCTTTATCTTTTAATAGTCTGACTACAATATCTCTAGGTGTAGATTTCCCAATTTATCCTACTTGGAATTCACTGAGCTTCTTGGATGTTTAGACTGATGTTTTTCATAAAATTTGGGAAATTTTTGGCCAAAATTTCTCCAAGTATTCTTCATGCCCCTTTATTTCTCTCTTCTTAAACATCTCTCATTCTGAGTTTATCATTATGCAGATACTGATATGCATGATGATATCCATAAGTCTTTGAGACTCTGATAATTTTTATTCATTCTATTTTCTTTCTGTTCTCCAGACTAGATAATCTTGATTGCGCTTTCATTAATTTTTCTGGTTCTTCCTTTTGTCAGCTCAAAAGGAGATTTTTCATTTCAGTTATAATACTTTTCAATTTCAGAATTTTTATTTAGTTCTTTTTTATAATCTGTTTATTGCTATTGTCTATTTGTTAAGGCATCATTTTTATATTTCTCTTTAATTATTTAGACATAATTTACTTCTTTGGACATATTTGTAATAGCTGATTTAAAGTCTTTGTCTAGTAAGTCCAACATCTTGGCTTCCTCAGGGACAGTTTCTATGGACTGATACTTTTTTCCTTGTGTATGGGTTATACTTATCTGTTTCTTTGTGTGTTTTATATATATATATATTTTTTTTTTTTTTTTTGGAAGGTAGATATTTTAGGTAATATAATGTTAAAAATCAGATTCCATCCTTACCCTCACCAGGATTTTTTGTTGGTATAATTTTTTGTTTTTATTGTTCATGTTTGTTTAGTGACTTTCCTGAAATAAAAAATCTGAATTCTAGGTTATGTGCAGGCATGGAAATTTTGGTCCAGTTAGCTTAATGGCCAGCTAATGATTAGACAGAGATTTTCTTAATTGTCCCTCTGGCTAAGGGAACCTGTGGGATTCCGTACTGCATCAGTTGTCTTCAGCCAACAGTATCCCATTCTTTAGCAAAAAGGCCTATACTGTATTGAGACACATTTGCAATGCTCTAGCAGTTTACAACCCTGCCTTCATGACTTTACTTTCTGCTTGTACAGAGTTCAAGATCAGCTAGAGCTGAAAAATTTGGGCATATTATGGTTTTTCCTAGGCATGATAATGACCTTGAATATACATGTGACTTTCTAGATCCTTAAGAATATGTAAAACTTTTTCTAACACCCCTATTGAGTCTCCTCACATCATCCATTTAAGGTTTTTAGCCAGGTTCTTGTTTATCTCAATTGTTATTGTAGTTTCAGGAAACTTAGATATTAAACAATTGTCCATGATTATTTTCAACAAACTCCCTAGGTATAGAGTTTTTCCTACAGAGTGAGGTCCAAGTCAGGTCAGATAATGACAATGGCCTTTGAATGGAACTGTGAGACATTTCATATAATAAGAATGCTCTGGGGATGGTTATTTTTTAAGAGATATAAACCTGTTATATTTGCTTCAGTGGCTGCTAGGCTGCTATTTTTCAAAATTACCCTGGTTGTGAGTCTGCTACTATTCAAATCTGGGGAGGAGAGATGAGAATAGAACAGGTAAAAATATCACAAAACTCATTATTCTTACTGATATTTCTTGAATAAATGCTTCTCACATTTTTGCAAGCCTTTGATTAACTTCCAGAGCTCTGAAAAAGTTGATTTTTATTTATTTATTTATTTATTTATTTTGCCAATGTTCTCATTGCTTTGTTGAGACAGAAATTTTTGGAGGCCCTTACTCCACCATTCTAGAAGTGCTTCCTCTTTTCAGAACTTTTAAAATATGTATTTAAAATCATACTTCTCTACTAAAAAACAAAATATGACATTCATCTGATGCATTCATCTGCTATTTAGAACCATTTATAGTCCACCAGTATTATAATGTAGATAAGAAAGTGCAGTTGCCTTAGTTTATCCTAGCATTAAAGTAAAACTCACTCAATTCTTGAATGAATTAGTAAATTGCCATGAGTGAATGATTATATGCATAAATGATGAATATCCATGCTGTCAGGTTGCTCAGGTGTCCCCAAGAAAGGCAAGCTGGCTATATACCAAGCCTTCTAAAGAGGCAGTCATTATCCTGGTGATTGTACTCTGTTGCCAAGTCTGGCCTTCAGATTTGCAAAGTCAGCTTAAAACCAGTCTGTCAGCCCAAAAGTGGTACCATTTCTCATTAACCCGTCTCACAGAGATCAGAATACCAAATTATTAATTTGTAATAAAAGCCACAAATGCCATGAGGACCTTAACAATTGCATCCACAAGTCCAGTGCATTTTCTCCCCACAGGAAATATATATGGGAAGACAAATTCTTCTGAGACATTTGCAGGTTAAGCAAAGAAACAAGAATTGTTATAAAATGCAAATGTTCAAGGACATTGGCTACTAAGGCCTGATAATCTATCAAGGTTTGTGCCTTGCTTCTATTGATTTAGGAGACTGGAAATAATGAAAAAGTAATCTTACCATGTAAGATCTAATGCTCTTCTTACCTGGAGGAGGACGGGAGAGGTAGAAGAGGAGAGGATATATGCACCTTCCTTCTTTGGGCTCTGTGTGTGTGTGTGTGTGTGTGTGTATGCATATGTATATGTGTATGTGTGTGCTACTTAAGCCTTTGAAAGTTGAGCTCAGGAAGTAATTAAGTTGGCACAATCTCAACTGTTGAGGACAGGGAGGCGGGTGATACCAAGAAGAGGAAGCAGCTTGACCTGGAGATACTTGGTTTTCCTGAGGTTCAGAGGAGTGAAAAGGAGGGAAGTTTGGGGAGACTGACTCCACCAGCATAAAGTCTCCCTTTCATAAAGTTGGGCATTCAGGATCTATCTGCTCAGAGTAGGTTTTCAAGTGAACCATTGCAGCCATAAGAGGAAAGGTCAAGGCAAACTGAAAACCAGAGGCCCACCTTCTCTGGCTAAGGGAACCTGTGGGATTCCTTACTGCAAAAGTTGAATAAAACTTAATTTCCTGACTGCTCCTCACCTTTCTGGTGCCAGAGACTTCCCTTTCCTGGGCAAGATTTGGATAGTTCTTGCTAGGGGCTCCTTGCTGATTCTTTTATTAATATGTACCATTTCTGGACAACCCCACTTTTGATATATTCATTCTTAAGTCTTACTTTGGCTTCATTCCAACCCCACAAATCCAACCCAAGGTTTTGGCGGCATCTACGTTTTGCTTCCACCTTTTGCCTCCACCATCTAGTTATGTATTTATTACATCTATGTCCAACATGTCACATGGCATTTGTGTCCACATAACTCTCTAAAAAGATTCTTGATCCTTTTCTTCTTCCCTTTACCCACTATCTAGTCTTCTATCTCCCTTTCATTCTTAAATCTTTTATTACTCTCCCTTTCTTTTTGGAATTAATAACATTTTCTGACATGCGTATTGACAAGCTCTTCTGCTTCTCCCACCTATAAACACGCCCATAGTTTATTTCATTTAATTTCCTTTGTTGCCATTATTTTCCCCACCAACCCTGCTCCAATTATTCAGAATATCTCTCATTTCTGTCTCTCCCACCTGTACAGGTTGCAGGTGGAAAAGGTAAAGCCAGGTGACTAATACTTAGGTATACTAAGCTCCCAGGACTCACAAGATTATTGAGAACTTAAAGCCATTGCTGGAGGTCAGATAAGTAATGACATACTTTAAAATAATTCCACAAGGCACACAAGAAGAGATCTCCATTGACATTCAAGATTCAAAAATAACCTTTAATGCAGATCTATAAGGTCTTCTCCAATCTCTCTGATGAGAGGACAAAGAAAAAAGCACCACTGTTTTCTTACAAATTTGTGGATTTCTTTTCTCATTTAAAAAGGGTAAACAATTCCTACAATCTTACCTCTGAACTTTAAATCCTATTAAAAAGAGCAGCAAATTTGCAACAAGGTCCTTACTTAGAGCAGCATTTTTTCCATCTGAAATCAAATTAGTTAAAAATGTTGCTCCTTAGGAAGAAAGAGTATCTCCTTTATAGCACTGCCTTGAAAGAGAACCCAGGTGTTACGGTTACTAAATAAAATGCTAATGTCTCAGGGCAAAACTTGTAAAAGATATTGAAGATATTGAAATGCTAGGTCCATTGGAACTTCTGGTTATAGGAAGTACATTCACAGAGGCCAGTTAGCATGTACCTTGTTAAAAATTAAGTTAAATGATGATTAACAAGGCCAGTCTATGTTTAAGCAGAACAGGAAGTGCTAATTTGTGAGGAGCACTAACAGTACTTACAGCCCAAACCGTACCTATAGTTTATATCTATACTACCTGAAACCTCCACAGCATAGTCACTATGTTAGGAGCCTCCTTAAGAACTGACGCTAAAACGTGCACGAGTTACAGGAGGAGAGAGAGAGGAGGAAAGATGGTACAGATATTAAACTACTAGGAGGAATTTTCACACGTGTGAGCTTCAAACAAATCTCATGAGGTCTTGTTAGTATCATCATGACAAGGTGTTATGAAGAGGTGGTTAGGAGCATGGGCTACAGCAGTAGACAGCCTGGAGTTCAGCCAGCTCTGTCATGTACCAGCATATCACCGTGCCTTCATTTTTTCATCTGTGAAAGAAGGCAAATAGTGCACTTTTCTCATAGGGTTGCTAAAAACATAAAATTACTACTGTTAACAATCATCGTATACAAGATGCCTTTAAGAGTGACTGGTACATAGTAAGTGTGCAACAGGCATTTTGATTACTACTTTGCGTATTATTACTAAACTGAGCCACAAAGAGTGAAGTAACTGCTGACGATCATGAAACAGATAAGTGACAGAGCCCTGAACAGTAACCTGGGACATTGGTCTCTGAGGCCCAGGGCATACCCTTTGCACACCATCTCAGCACAATATGGTCACTAATAAAGCTGCTTTGTTTTTCAGATTTCTTTGTGGGAATGTGACACAGACTATGTAAACTCTTACCAAAAATAGGGTATACAGAGAAAGACAGGTTATAAAGATCTGGGCCAGTGGTACCCAAATTGCACAAGTTCAAAACTTCCTGCAGGTCACATTCAAGAACAATTAAAGCCAGCATTTTGGAGGTGGGATCCAGGCAACAATAGTTTGCAAAGCTTCCAAAGTGATTCCAATGTACAGCCAAGCTTGAGGAACACCAGATCAGTGGTCCTCAAACTTGAACATGTATCAGAATCATCAGAAGAGCTTGATGAACACAAATTGCTGGGTCTTACCTCCAGAGTTTCTGATTCAGTAGATATGGGGCCTGAGAATTTGCATTGATGCTACTGGTCCAGGGGACTCTAGACATTTAAAAATTCCTTCTGGATCCTTTGATGAATCTGAAGACAAAGTAGTAGGGGGTCTCACAGAGCAGAGTACAAGGACACAAAGAGAGAATGAGAAACAAAAAAAATACTCCTGACCACTTCACAGCTTTTTCCTAAGTTTCATTCAAATGATAAATGACAGTTTTCATTTCTATGCTAATATCTGGCAGTTTTAAATCAAATTAGTGTCTCTCATCATTCCAATAAAACTATTTCAGTGAAAGCAGCAATAGTCCACCCAAACCAAGCTTTCAATGAAAGAAATGGGATTTTTTTTAAGTCAAAATCAACTTAACCAAGACTCATTTACAAGTGTTCCACGTAAAGTAGATGATTAGAGATTCATCAGGTAAATAATAAAAATAGGAGGCACAGTTTTGATTTGCCATTAGATTTTAAGTTTTGTGAAAGCAGGGACCATATCTGTTTTTACTTAAAACGTTATATCCAGAACAAGAGCAGAGCCTGACACATAGTCAATGGTCAATAATTGGGTGAGGAAAGAAGCAAAGAAGGCAAGCAAAAAACAATGAATAGGGCAAAAGGAATTATTTACATTGATAAAGGGTATAGTTGGATTTTTATGTATTGAATACTGTAACATGGAAATACAGAAAAGCAAAACTTCAGAATTTAAGTCAAAACTGCTAGAAGATCAACAGTAGGAGACTACTATTTAAATAGAGTCACTCTATTTAATATCTGACTATATATACAGCATTCTGTTGAGCTCTTATTTACAGACTTGATCTGTAAATCTTGGTTAATACCTGGAGGAATAACATCCGCCTTAATTTATAGTCCTAAGTGTCTAGAGTCATAAGTGAACAAGTCACAAGTGAATGTTGGGTTTTAATCTTGTCATCATGCTGTATGCTATCTATTTTGTATAGCACCTTGATCTTCTTTTGCAGTATTTCATTTGCAACTTGGACTATATTTTATTTTTGATACTTTAAAAAGAAGCTTTATTAAAGTATAATTTATATACCTTAAAACTCAGTGACTGCACATGCCTAATACAGCCTCTATTCATTTCAGAAGACATAGTTATACTACTGATTCTATTTATAAGTACCTTTCAGCTTTAAAAACACATTGAGCTTATACTAATTATCAGCAAGAAAGTGAAACAGTACTTATTATCTTGCTCTTTTAGTTAAAAATTAACATATTTACTATTTTTCTCCCTGTCCTTCCTCTGCTTGCTATTTTAAAAAATAATTCAGAATTTTTCTACCAACTATAGAATACATATATATGCTAAATGAATATTTATCTTCACTCTTAAGAATTATGTATTACAATTACATTCAACTCGGTAAACAAATTTTCAATACTTAAGAATTAAATCTACCCAACTGTTTTCAATGTTCTTAATGATTCCTTTTATACTATCAATTCTCCTTTCTTGCTTTTTTTTGTTGTTGCTTTTATTCATTTCTTTCTTGCCTAGAGAATGCCTATTAGTAAATTTTTGAAGGATTATATAGAAGTGACATATTTTCTAAGTCCTTCCAAATCTGAGAATGTTTTTCTGATTCCTTCAGGCATTTATGGGTTAGAATTTTTCAATTACAAATATTTGTCCTAAAATTTATTTGACTCACAGTCTTCTTTTTTATTTTATTTTATTTTATTTTTTTAAGGGGAAAGCATGAATGCAATCCCCAACTACCACAAATCATGCAGTCGAGTTTCCCACATTTGGGGAAATTGCAGGGGTCAGCACATTCGGATGCAATGGATAAGCCTCACCCTGGGAAAATTACCTTCGTGATCACGGTATCTCCCCTGTCAGGTAAGTATCACACAGTCTTCTTCTCATGGAGACGTCCACTTGACTCTTTCTTTTTCTTCTTCTTCTTCTTCTTGAAGGCTTTCCAAAATTTTTTATTACTCTTGAAATTCACAAATATCACAAATATGTTTAGATTATTTTCATTCATTTTTATTAATGAAACAAAGTGAAATCTTTCAATCTGCAGACTAGGGTCTTTCTTGAGCCCTGGAAAGTTCTGTTTTCTATTTAGATCTGTGACTACTGCTTGTGTTCTATTTGTTCTTGAATCTTTCGCAGAAATACCAATTACCATTTGTCGGATTAATGATTCCTATTCACCACATCTAACATCTCCCAATATATGTAAATGTCATCTCTCAATATATATAAATATACATATCTACAAGTACATTGTTTTAAATCAAAATAATATTTATTAAGGATTCACCACATGCTGGGCACACGGATTATCTCAATGAACCTTCATAGATAACTATGAGATGGGTTCTGTTATATCTCCACTTTGCCGTTGAGAAACTTGAGGCTCATAAAAGACATAATTATGTGTTCAAGATTGCACATCTGTAAGTATTAGCATTTTAATGGAAAGATAAAGTTTGATTTTAAGTCCTGTGCTCTTAACCTATATGCTTACTAATAAGAATATTACAGATACCATACTGAAACAGTTAAGACTTTATAGTATAAACAAATACACAGTATGTTTTTCCATTACATCTACACAATGTGCAGAATTCAGTATTTCTACTCTAGTCACAGGATTTTCACATACTGGGTCAATAAATACTCAAATACGGCATTTCCCACCATGAGAAGCACAAGATCAGGTACCATCCAGCTTAGCACTGTGATTTAGGGTCTCAGACTGTGGCTCCACCCATGACCACTGTTTCCATGCTCTAGCAGAGCTGCAGCTGTGCTGGGAAGCCCTTTTCCTCCTATGTCTCTTGCCCAAAAAGTCCAGTTGAAGCTACACATTTCCATGAAATTTTGTCTCTTCCTTTCAGGTAATCTGTTGGCTTTCTGTATTATTAGCTCTTGCTCTAGAAGCATTAAATGGGGCATTTATAAGAAAGTCCATCAGCCATGTGTCTGTTATACCACCAACCTCCCTCAGATATCCTGGTTCCTCACTGCTGGCCTGGAACAATTTTTAAACAGTTGACTTGTCCAAGATTTTTTAAAAAGAAGAACTGTATTTCAGAGACATGACTTCTTTCAATGCATCATTGTCCTTAAGAAACCCTTTACTAGCCTGCTGGAGTAAGATACAGACTCTATTTTCATATTGAAGAAAGCACCAAAAATGAAGAGGTAGACTTACAAACTTGCAAAGGAAATTCCCAGCATTGGCAGTTAGTTTGGTCTGGTTCAGGCTGATCCAAACTGACAAAGGCCCAGGAAGTTCAGCCTGTTCCTCCAAATTACCTCTAATTCCCTGTGAGACCAATTTGGAGATCTGACTGTTCTGAAATGATTCTAGGGATCTGCCAATCAATCTAGATTTCCAGGCTTGCCCTAGAAGTGAACCTGATTGAACTGAAGTTGGCAGGAAACAGCAAGATTGATATCTTCAATCCCTCAGACACTATTTTTTTCAAAATTTCTGCACTAAGTTTATAAGCTAAAAGTTCTCACCTTACATGGTTGATCCCTGATTTCAGAACTTAGGAGCTACGCATTGGATCATATGTTAGGAGACTTAGAATAAATTGAACTCAAAACATAAAATAAAAAAATTGATAAACTATTTTTAAAGTTTAAAATAATTTTTAAAAAATCTTGGCAAAAATCCCAGACACCTGGGTGCTGGGAGCCAATACTTAAGAGCAAGCTCACCTTGGAAACTTATCGCTTAAGTCAAGTGCTTGGAAGGTTACTGCCCTAGGCGAAATGAACATCCTGACCGTTGGATTACCACACCTGCTCCTGGAATTCCCCACCCTCTCATACCCC
>CAUYPK010115267.1:0-17968 GCA_963574355.1 Loris lydekkerianus
GGATGGAGCTGGAACATATTCTTCTTAGTAAAGTACCTCAAGAATGGAAGAAAAAGTATCCAATGTACTCAGCGCTACTATGAAACTAATTTATGGCTTTCATATGAAAGCTATAACCTAGTTATAACCTAAGAATATGGGGAAAGGGGAGAGGGACGGAAGGGAGGGGGGAGGCTGGGCGGAGGGAGGGTAACAGGTGGGATTACACCTGCGGTGCATCTTACGAGGGTACATGTGAAACACAATTGACTTTTCTATGTTGCTTTTTGTCGCTGTGCTCTCATACAACAGTGACTGTCTTTACCCCCAGCAGTATCTTGGGCATCTTGCACGATGCCAGCTGCTCAGTAGCTGTTTGTTGAAAGAATGAGAGAAGGAATGTACACATAGATTTCTATTGGGTCTTATAGTTGTTTATAAAGGATTACCTTCTTCCTAACTATTGTGCTTACAAGTTAGCTTAAGGAACTGTTAACAAATTGTTAGGAAGAAATCCCATTTTGACTAGATATTTCAGGAGAAATTAAATGCTTGTGTGTTTCTATAAGACTTTACCTTAGAAAATGAGCTCAGAAGTAAATCTGAATCAGTGAGAAGAAGGCCTGGGACTTAGGACTATAACTATGCATTATTTCCAGTCCTTGAACTTAGAGTTGTGGTTGAAGCAATAAGCTTCATTCTACCTAGAATGGAAAAGAATTGAGTCAGTACCTCGGGAACACAAGCACACAAGGAGATTCCCCTGGGTTCCTGTTTGACAGGTGTATGTCAGAGTTTGGGGGGAACCTTAATGGAAACACTGAGAAATTATACCTAAAAGATAATAATTTTGTCTTAAAGTAGGTCTTGGGGAGGGGAAGAGTCTTGTTTTCTTAGTTGGCACATCTTGGCTTACATCCTTCACAGGGAAGACATTTCTAACCACAATGCTCTTCTATATAGGGCACAGTCAGTTCCACTCCACCTGAAAACTAGCAAAGAAATGGGACAACCCACTGGGCTCCTTCCCTGAGCTACCATTAGCAACACTCCTACATGGCAAAGTTTCACTTTGGCCTCTTTGCTTGGTTGCCTGTTTGCAACTATAATTTGCAATGAATATAAAATTTGTGGGATTTCACTGGGAAATGTTGATAGCACTCTTGGACATGTTAGTTATAAGAGAATGACTGTTTGAAGGTAATGTGCACTAAAAAAGTTTATCTTGTTCTTTTCACATAATTGCTCTGGCGGGGTTTGCTTACTCTTTGCTCTCAGCTCACTTTTCTCAGTGGCATCTAATGAGGCAACAGCATAAACCTGCTGTGCCAATGGCTCTATTGTTGTAATAATGATGAAACGCTGCTTCTCCCAGCCTCGGTCAAATTCCATGCTCTGCTTCCCTGGGAAAGTGTGAAATGCAATTTCTGAGAATGAGTCAGGGATTCTTGAACCTTTGTTATCTCAGAATCTATGGAGTTATAAAACCTGAAGTCTATATTTATATCCTGTTTATTTTATGGTCTTTTTAGTGAGTAAAGTTTTTCTGTTTCTATGATTTATATGGAGCCTCATATTTGAGGTCCCCATTAATAATAGTTTCCTGTAGGTTATAGCCATTTAATAATATGTTTCTGAATTACTTTATTCTCAGGAACTACCTTTAAAAAGCAAAGGATTATTACTGTAAGACTTTACATATTTCACAAATGGCTACCAGTAAAGGAATAAAAGGAATATTCATTCACAGAGAGGTACTGGTCCCATCTCTGGGTCTTGATTTCATCTTCTGAAAAAAAATAAATTGGGGGGCAGTGCCTGTGGCTCAGTGGGTAGGGCATTGGCCCCATATACCGAGGGTGGCAGGTTCAAACCGGCCCCAGCCAAACTGCAACAAAAAAATAGTCAGGCATTGTGTTGGGCGCCTATAGTCCCAGCTACTCGGGAGGGCAAGGCAAGAGAATCGCCTAAGCCCAGGAGTTGGAGGTTGCTGTGAGCTGTGATGTCACAGCACTCTACTGAGGGCAGTAAAGTGAGACTCTGTCTCTACAAAAAAAAAAAAAAAAAAAAAAAAAAGAGAGAGAGAGAGAGAAAATGAATTGGGAGGGGTAATAAGAGAACTAAGTAAGAAAACTATGTCAGTGAAGCAACAATAATTGAGATTTGGTTGTATGAAAAAAATGTACTTAAACACACTGTAATGCTTACTGGTATTAAAAAAAAAAAAAAACACTCCTATAATTACAAATATAACTTACACAAAAAGGAGGACTATTGCTATATCCTTTCTTTTAAATGATTTTCTTGGGTGGTTTAAATATTATAATAATCCTTGTGAATGGGTAGGTGACTTAGAACAGTTTATTTACAAAATTGTGCAAAAATAAAGTATAGTCAGTTAGTACTGATTACTCCAATTTCTGAAGTGCTACCCAAATTAAAATTTTATTACTTTTATCTATTTTTTTCTTCAAATACAAAAACTGAGAAGATTACTACAAAATCTTCCTAATACTCTTTACAAGTTGACAATGTTTTAAATGTTGACTTGGTACATGCACTTTTTCTCATGAAATGAGAAATGCAGGTGTATTTTTCCTTTGTGAGCTCAATGCCTTTAAACATTATATCTTAGCACTTAAATGATGACTTGTCTTTTATCAATTAATTAATATTTTTATTTTAAGTTGAGTGAATGTATGTGAGAAAAGAGAAGTACATGACTGATTCATTTTTTGCATCTCATTCTAAAACTTGATCATTTTTAAGTTGCTTTCTAATACTGAACTTGATCATTCTATCCCCACCAGTCTATACTTACTTCTAATTTTTTATGTAATGCTTTTCTGACAATCAGACAGTTCTTCCTAGTTTCTTCTTCCTTGCCCACCCACGTTTTTCTCAACACTAAAGCCCACTAGTGGTCATGGTCCTCTCTGTCTGTGTCCATCCCAATAAACCACTAGATAAATTTTAAAGACCCATGAGTTTTTCTAACACAACAAAGTAACACAACAAAGTTCTTGGTCAATCTTTTTGCTAAAAATGACTAAAATTATTAAAAAATATTTTTAAATGTACTAAAAAAATTGAAAAGATGGTAAGATAATAAAGAATAAACTGGCTAGATATCATTCAACCACCGAAGATAAACAGACAATCTTAAAAATAAGCCAGAGAAAAAAGATGCATTACTTTCAAAACACAGACTGATAGCTGATTTCACAAAAACAATGGGATTCCTTTAGTTATTGTGCTAAGACATTTACATTCCACATTTACTAATGTCTTAGCACAATAACTAAGAAAATGCCAGGAAGGCTATGTTAACCAGTGTGATGAAAATGTATCAAACGGTCTATGAAACCAGTGTATGGTGCCCCATGACCGCATTAATGTACACAGCTATGATTTAATAAAAAAAAAAAAAACAGTGGGATTCCAAAGATAATGCAGTGATCGCTTCAATATGCTGGAATGAAAACAGTGAACATCACTACAGACACTACAAACAAAATTATAATATACGGATGTTACATTCATACATAAAAATAAGATTCAGATATAATGGGCAATTTTAAGTAAAAGTACAACTTATAAAAGTAACTAAAGAAATGAAAACCATGAATATTAAAGATAAATATTAAAGATGTGATTCTGTGATCAAAACGTTTCAAAAGAAAAACATCACTCCGAGATAGCTTTGCTGGAATGTTTTGCCAAATGCGATTGATAACGAGACAACCCATTAGTTCACAAACTCTCCTAGAAAACAGAAAAAGAGAAATACCCCAGTTTCTTTTATGGGGCTAGCATAATTTTGATACCAATGTGACAGGGGAAGGAAGGAAATACAGCAAATCTTAGTCACGATCTTAGAGGGAATAACCACCAACCAAAACATTAGTGTTCTGGGTCCCACAACATGTAAAAAAGGAATTCTGGACTGCTTTCACATTAGAAAATGAAGTATTACCATCAATGAAATTGAAAATTCAAAGGAGAAAAACCATATGGTTATCTCAATAAAGGCAGACAGACATTTGATAAAATGCAAAAACTTGTCACACTTAACAGAGAAAGGCACTAGAAAGATAAAAATAGGCAAGAAATCCCTTAACTTAATAAATAATACCTACAAAAAACCCTATAACAAGTATAATGCATGGTGGTGTGACTTTAAGGATTCTTAAACGCCAGGAAGGCTATGTACACCAGTGTGATGAAAATGTGTCAAACGGTTTATGAAACTAGTGTATGATGCCCCATGATCATATCAATGTGCACTTTAATTAAAAAAAAAAAAAAAAGGATTCTTACATTACTCTACTTAACCACTCCCTGAAGATCCCCGGCAATGTAGTAAAATGATAATGGGAAACAAAAAATGAAATATTTGGGTAAGAAAAAACAAAAGTTCTCAGCATTTGAGATTTATTTGATTATACTCATAGAAAATCTGAAATAATCTGCAGATAAATGATCTATTATTAGACTACATAAATGAATTTAGCACATTTGCTGAATATGAATCAGAATGCTGACATAAACCACATTTCTTCATGAGTCACAAACAAAAAGGGAAATTTTGAAAAGGAATCTATTTACAATGATGCCAATAAATATGAATTTTCTAAGAGCAAACCTAAAGAAAATGTTTGTTCTCTCTCTTTCCTGGAGAGAACTGTAAACCTTAGTAAGTGATTTAGACAGGGGATCATTTAAGTGACCACGGATGGTTGCTTCCTCTCCCTCTGCCCTACACCAGGTACTTCCTGCCTTGTTATCTCTGGAAATACATTTCACTACTTTAGTTCTTCTCTAGTTTCTTTATTCACACAGTAAACGTTTATCAAATTCTAATGACTTACCAGCAACTAACCACCAGGCAACAAGGTGCAGAGAAAGTTTCACTGACGGCTTTGTGATCTGATTGCTCCTACATACATCGATATTACTGTTTTTTTCATAGTTATTGTGGCTTTTTAGCCTTTGGGGTTTGAAGTAATATAATTTTTATTTGCATGATAAAAGGGACCAGAGCATGCCTTACAGGTAAGCACCGTATAGAAACTATAGAAACTTTAACGACAAGGAATTAAAAGCTGCTGAAATAATTATCCATAAAAACCTGTTGGCTGACTACTGTCTCTCTGTTAAAATATTAAGCATTAGAAACACAAAGTGTGTTTCTCACCTGTAGGAATACAGAAAACAGATCAAAAGGCCCTGAAAGTTTTATCTACACGACGTAAATTACCTTTTGATGCATCAAAGATGGTGAAGCTCGATTGCAGACAAGTCATCTAGTACCCCTGACAGGTGCTGTTTGCAATACTACATTGCAAACTTTGAACCCTTTTCTGAAGTTTTTAAAAAATTGTTACAACCTCACCATCTAGCTACTTTTGTTCTTTTTAAAGACACCCTGCTGTGAATCTGTCTTTCCTCTTAAATTATACTAAAACTTCTATTTCTTTTCTCCCCCACCCCTCTCTCTTGCTTCTTCTCCACATCTGCTGGTGTTTGTAACCCCTTTGTTGTGGGTGTGGCCCTCTCCATCAGCCATGTGGGTGGCTGAACCAAACTCTCCCACCTGCCTCTCTGCTGCCTTGCCTGCCAGGAGACACTCCCAGGAATCCAGGTTGGTTGTGGGGTGTGGGATCCAGGGGATTTTAAGGCCACGTCTTGACGAGGGACTCCTGTCACAGTCCAGGATCCCATGAGTTCCTGGGGATCTGAACCTTCAGGTTTTGACCCAGATACTGCAGGCTTTCTGGTTTAGGATACTTTTACCAGACAGAAAACTGTGCTGCAAGCCTTACCTCTTCTTTACTATCAAATTTTAGCCCTTCTGTGCCTTATTCTTTCAAGGTTCTGCTACCCTCCTCTAGAATAAATGACTCTAAGGCATTAGTGAGGATTTCAGCATCAAGATTAGACAGGTGGCAGACATTTTTTATTAGGCAGAACTTTCCTCATCCTTCACATCACAGAAGGAGGATGGTTTTCTATTCTCCTTTCATAGAAGCCTCAGCCTGGCGGTGTATATGATGATACCCCTCAATGACCCAAATACACCTCTTCTCTCAACAGCCTGGTGCACCCAGGAGGCAGGTCCTTGTGGTAACCCTCAACCATTGACTGTGTTGCTCTTTTCTGAACCCTAGAGTCCCAATAAAACCGAAGCACTCCAAACAAAAACAGTTCTTAAGACAATTAGCATGTGACAAAAACAAATTGTACCATCTGAAAACAGTTGTACCATCCAGGAAAGAGCACAGACTGGGGCCAAGCTCATCTAGTTTTAGAATCTGTATTAAGCTTCTCGATTAACTGTGGAGCTCCGAGCAAATGCCAAACCTCTGAGGCTCAGTATCCTCATGAATATTGTGATGTATGAAGATTTGAAGTGACAGGCGTAAAAGGATACATTGTATTTATTACTCTTGATTAAGATTATCTCTCTTTGGTAACAACAAATCTTATAAATTGAATACTGTTAGTCCCATTTAACAGGTTAGGAACTTGAGGCTCAAAGAGATTAAATAACTTTTGCAAGTTCAAACTACTGACTGTGACAGAATGAAGACCCAAATTCTGTTTTCTGACTTCCAGCACAGTGTAATATTTTCACTGCACCACACAACGTAAGGAATTTTAACTTTTTGACATATTTCTATTAACCGCTAGTCTTCTGAGGCAGCATATCTGTTTAATGTGTGGATGCTGTTATGCAATGCTCTGTTCATCCTGCTGGTTTTAAATATTACAGTTATAATTCATACCCATTTTGTTTTGATTAAAAACAAAAACCTATAAAATTTCCACTCACAGATCATTTCTTTAGATCTGATAGGTTCGTTACCTTTGGTGTGTCAGGACTATGGACCCTGCCAGACAAGGGAATGGACTGAGACCTAGAAGACCATCTTGGTTATTACCTGACTTACTTAAAGGTAACTCACAAGATTATTCTTGTGGTGCCATTATTGACCCTACCACATTTATGGAGCTCTAACTAACTGGCAGGCATTGCACTAGGTATTTTGTAGAGTTTACTAGTGAATCAGATATTCTTTTGCATCAAGAACTAAATAATCAATTTTAAAATTCAACCCCAGATAAATTGTAAAACCCCTCCTCCTTCAGGATAAGTACAAATGTGCCTTAAAAAAATACATATTAACACGGACAAGTAAAAATACAGCATATATTTACTAAATTGAGATTTTGACTGATACTTTCCAAGAGGAACAAAAAATCTAGTTTTTTTGTCAGCTTGCTGGATAGATTATGAAGTCTTCTGCTGTGATAGCAAAGAGAGAGAGAGAGAGAGAGAGAGAGAGAGAAACCCTCTGAACCTCTTTAAACCCTGATAAAATTTTGTTTCAAAAGGCTCTATTTCAAAATGTAATGAAAATATAAAAATAAATAGAAGCAAAGCGAGCTCATGGTATAGTTTGATTATATAATGCTAAGAATCTAAGGTGAGGGAGGGAGGGTTGAAGAGACAGAGCATGCAGAGAAAATACTCTGACCCTGTAGAGCTGGGTATAGGTCATTACATTTTTCCAAACCTATAGATTGAACAACATCAAGAACAAACACTGGTGTAAACAATGGGCCTTGGGTGACTGTGACATGCTCATTCATTTGGTAAACATACCCGTTTGGTCAGAGGCAGTCTGTGTGTGAAGGTTGGGGGGGGAAGAAGATGGGAAATCTGCACCTTCATCTTTAATTTGAGGTGAACCTGAAACTTCTCCAAAAGACAAAGACAAACAACTTTGCTAATGCAAAACACAAAAGCTAAATAAAACAAAACAAATATGAGATAAGTAAATATGAGACAAAAACATCTGTGATGTCCCTTATCTGGGGGTCACGTAGACAAATATTCTCCAGGCCAATCTATATAATAAAAATGAGAGCAATAGACTCCCAAGAGACAGTGTAGAGGGATGTCAAGTTCACCAGTCACTGCCTGGGGTAACCTGATTTACCGATTTTTCTAGAAAAGGCAGAAACTTAATCTCTTTTTTTATTGGTACATTCTTACAGTTTTCAAGAGTTGGCAACTAATTTAAACTATTTTAATACTACACAGGCCAATATAGCTCCCAGATTGTTCTGTTTATACTCTCATTGCTGAATGTTTCTGATACAAAACTACCTCTATTTTGAGTTTATTCCATTTTTAATCTATAACTTTTGGACATTTAACAAGCCATGCTTTTTAAAGTTATAAAATGAATATGTGTTCATAATGAGGGAGTTGAGTTACTTGAACGATGTGGAAATCATCTTTAATTGTAGTAACAGAAACTCCAGGTACATTTGAAAAAGCCACAGATTAAACCTTAGTATGCTTGCAAAAATATCTCAGAGCAGAAATCACCTTGGCAAGGTTATCTTTCCAAGCCTTTTTTAAAGAATATTTTAAAAAGATATTCCAACATGCTGAATGTTTAGTTTTTCTTGAAAATCTCTACAGTCTTTGGGTATTTAAATATAACGTACCCCCATGTACCCAGTCAAGAGCTCAATAACATTTTCCAGTCTATTAAGGTAATTAAAGAAAAATGAAGCCATTGGTTTTGGGCCATTCTTATAGACATCGGGAGATACTCCTTTTAAGGAGACCCATATTTATGGTGTGATGTTGTTGTTGTTTTAAACTGTTCCAGAAACTCCATCCAGCAGCCTCCAAGAGCTTTGGCTGTTGATCTAGTAAAGTTTCATTATTCAGAGTCAGTGAAATGCTCCATAGAATTGTCCGAGAGAGTTTCATTTCACCAGCTTTCAGCATAGACAGTTATGAAATAATTTGACAACGTCATCCCCCAGAGATATGAAGGAGGCAAGCTATAGACGCATAGACAATTATCTTTTGATGACACACTCTTCTCAAGCAGCATTAACTCTATTTCCAGGGGAAGTTACAATTGGTTTAAAGCAGTGTTTTCTGGCTCTGCTGGTTTTGCACTTTTACCAATCACATCAGTCCCCTTTACTGCGGCAGCTGGACTATCCCTTTTTATCTTTGGTGGGACCCAGGAGAACTCATCACTAAAGCAGTAACCTGTATGCTAAGATTCCAAATTTCATTTGATTTAGAAGGAAAATATATTTAATAATTGAGGAATTTCTTTCGGACTGTAAGTAAAATAGAATCTTGCATTTCCTAGTTTGTTCATAAGCATTAGAATTCCCAAGATCTTCGTATCACTCATTTTATAATAAAGGCCTTTTCCTGGTCACAAAATAATATATGTTAAATGTATGAAAAAATAGGACAGTTTTAATAAGAAGGAAGATGTCACAAGTAACTCCATTACCCAAAGATAACTGCTGTTAACAGTTGTATGTTTCTGTACTTATGAAACCATGTATATATTTATGTTTTTATCAAGTCATTGATTCTACAAAAAAATGTTAGTTTCTACTGTGACCTGTAACATTCTTTCTAATTTATTTTCTTCTATGACCGTGACATCTAAATGAATTTAAATATAGCCTGGTCCCAGAGCTTTGGCATTCAAAAAAAAAAAAAAGAAAAACTAAGTTCAAGTTAATTGAACTGAAGTCCCTATTACATGCCAGGCATTATTCTTGGACTGAAAATACGTCATAAGAAACCAACAATGATAATTACACTCATGAAGTTTACAACAGGAGGGGCCAGTCAGGGAGGGGACACATAATAAAGAATAAACATAGGAAATGGCTACATTGTACAGAATGTTAAGACATCATCCTGATACTGAGAAAAATCGACCACGGTCGGACAGACTGGGAAGCTAGAGCTGGGGAAGTCTGGGTGGCAATTCTATGTAGGGCGGTTGGGCGATGCCTTATTGAAAAGGAGGTATTTGAAATAGACCTGAGGTGCACAGATCCCCACTACTAGAGGAAGGCCCTAAGACCACCGCTGAGCCTGGACTATTCCATACATAGCAAAGGAGCCTGTGTGGCTAAGGTGACTTGAGGAAGGGAAAGTGCAATAGTCCTGATCACAGGCAGCAGGGAGTTGGTGCATGTAGGGCCTTGTCTATGGCAAGGACTTACAGTTTTGCTTGCAGCAAATCGCAGAACTACTGCAAATTTTTTAAATCAGAAATCATTTTTAAAACAGAAATCATCTGATCAGTCTTATATTTCAAAAGAATGCACCTATGAAGAATTACCCACCATAACAGTTGTACTCGGCTGGGTTCATTCAACATGGAGCATTTTCCCGTGATACTTCCGAGGAGAGGCTATTATCTCCATGTCTGCATACTAATGCCACCATGTACCGATTGGTGAATATATTACAATTTTTCACTTTATTCTATTGCTAATGATGATTCGAATATCTCAGTATATAAATCTTTTCTTTGGTGTCTGTCCTCTAAAATAGATTATTAGTAAAAGACATATTTTTTTTTTTTCAGAAAAGGTACATGAATTTATACTCCCAAAAGCAGCTTCCTGATTAACACACACTATTTTGATTAACAGAATAATATATGTTTTCCTAATTTGAGAGGCCAACAAAATTTGTGCTTTCATTTGCTTAACAATGAAGATCCCTCAAAATCTACACTCTACACAACAATCACTAGACACGTTGGAATGTGGTGGCCTTTCCACGTTCTTCAAACACATCTGCATTTCCTATCTCTCCTTTTTTACTATCTCCTTTCTTTACTATACAAGTTTTATAAAACAATCTTTTTATAGTTTCTTATAATAGTCTTTAAATAAAAATGATCAACATTCATGGCTCAAGCCAGGCTCCCATCCCGTTTCTTCCCTCTGGTGACATTTCCTTAATTCAAATCCATGATGCAGAGTGTGCGTTTTGTGAGTGGAGTCTCCACAGATGCCTTCTTCCCAGAATCTCTCCAAGAAAGGATTAACCAAGCATGTCCTTAACAGGGTAAACAGAAGCACAGAGGGGGGGGAAAAAAAAATATATATATATATATATAAAATGTACTTGTGTATGTGTAGAATTATTTTTCCCTATGTATATGTATATGTACATACATATAAAATACCTTAGGAAAAAATAATTCTATACATACATATTATATCAATCTTACTAAAATTTGTCAATTAAAGTATAATTTTAGCAACACAACTACTTTTCTCTACAAATACTTCCATTTCAAATTTTCACCCATGGCAGATTAGTGAGGACTAACAAACTTCAGAGATTTGCTTTCATTAACCAATATTTTCCTATGTTCATAAATACGTAATTATGTAGGATAAATCATGGTATAGTCTGAGACTAAGCAAATGAATTCTTTGTTTCCTATAATTTAGAAAAGTATTTATTATTTATAGCATCATGATCATAGTCAAAAGTCAGCAGATGTGCTTCATACGTATCAGGGAGATTTACAGGCTTCTGTGCATAGGTGTCACCTCTCAGTTTAATATTAAGTGCTTACTTGTACCAGGTGCTATATCATGTAACCACCACATTTCAGCTCCTGTTATCATCTGAATTCTATGGATGAGGAAACTAAGGCTTAGAGAGGTTTGAATAACAGGTTCAATTTTATCCGTTTAGTAAGTTGTAGAATGGAAATTTGAACTTAGTTTTTTTGAATGCCAAAGTACTGGGACCTAGCTATATTTAAACTTATTTCGATGTCATGGTTATAGAAGCAAATAATTAGAAGGAATGTCATAGTAAAAAATAACATGGTATCATGTTAAGAGCAGCAGGTTCAATCTCAGGTCTATCATTTAGCAGCCACATAACTTTGGATTGTATGTTAACTTCATTGATCCTCAACTTCTCTTCTGTAAAATGGGTACAATTAAATGATTCTATAAGGCACACCATGAGGGGCTAAGTATTAAATAATATGCATTAAATTATGGTAAATTTTTTTTAGAAAATAACATACAAAAATTGTATAACAGAGTGAGGATCCTGCCCGAGTGGTTTGGTGGAAGAACAGAAATAGAGGAAGATTAAGGAGTTAGTGTACCACATGTTCTGAATGCATCTTAACTAAAGTCTAGATGCAGCAGAATGCGGTGACGTGCATGATGTGTTTTGAATATTCAAAAATATAGAACTAAAACATTTTCAGAGATAAAAATTTTTAAGAATAAGTTAATCTGTAGTATCCAGTGGTGTTCATCTATAAATATGGAGGTATTTGTGCAAAATTCATTTAGGGGCAGTGATTTGTACTATCTACCTTACACTAAAATAATGTTGTTATACACATCATTTGTATGTCATGCTTTGAAAACATTTCCCCATAGTCTTCATTTTAAAAAAAGAAAGAACCAAGCTAAGCCACTGGGTCTTGATCCTTTTTCTGAACAAGGGGTTATAGGAGGGGTTTTGGTATAGCCTGAGACTGTGAAACAGCTTTTTAAGTTACAAAGCTCATAAATCCGTATAGTAGAGATTAAGTCCGTGAGGACATTACCTGCCTTCATCTCATTACTGAGAAGTAATATGTGAATTTACAAAGCACCGTATCTGACAGACACAGAAGAGGGTTCAAAAATGTTATTTTATTTTATATATGTATAACAATTACCAATAATATTCTGTTTGAAAGTATAAAGTTTTTTTACATTAGAAGGTTTACTATTTAATTGTATTTTCTACCGTAATTCATTTATTTTCCATAGTGTCTGCTTAAGATGACATTTCATGTTTCACAGGATATAAATGATAGATTTATAGTTACTTGAATAAAAAACCTTTAATTGAACAATATTCAGTATAATTTTTCAGTTTTCAAAATTTTGGCACAACTAGTTCTGAAAATAAGGAATTTAGCAGCTGTTGATATTTATAAATTATATCCCAAATGAAGTAACAATACTGTAATCATGTTTTTGTTTCTTATATTTTATTAGTCAAGATTGAATTGGTTACAACTATTTTGAGACCATTCTTTGCACTAAGAGTAAGTCTCTTGTTTTATAATTAATAATGAATGGCCTGTTATATTCTTTTTACTGCCATTAATCAATACTTCACACAGATTGTACCCAAACTCAGATTTCCACTTATCTGAAGACAAACATGATAGTAAAAGTTTGTCAGCTATATTTTTTGAAAAAGAAATATTCTTCATTCATAGATAATAAATCATCATTTTTGTTACTTTGTCCTAATATTCTTTCTTTGAAGAATAGCAATCAAAGTGAAGGTACTAAGGGATTTTTTTGAAATCTCCTTACTTGGGAATGTAAAAGGCTAGTCACTTTATAACATTATTATTATTGTTGTTATTATTTTTATTTTACTGGTCTATGGGATGGAAAAGTCTGGAATTCACTCTATCATGACCAGCCATCCTTTGCATATTGAAACAGGATCTACAATGGTTGTTTCTAAATACTTTCAATGTTTTGATAATTGTTTTCTATAATACATTTACTAAAAGTCTAGAGAATGAATGAGGACTTTATAGGTCTTTCAGCTATTGATGAGTTGCTGACATATCAAATTTGCAAGGATGACATGATATCTTCAAACTGCAAAAGAAAAAAAAAAAGACACATAAGCTTCTTATCTAAGGGATGAAGCTGGAGAAGTACATATGGAAGAGAAAAAATTTGCACTGGATACTTGTTAAAAATAGCAAGAAATGTAATAAGATATTTCATGTATTCCATAAATTTGCACAAATAAAAAAAAATGATAAGACAGACTTTATGCAAACTACTGCAGTGGGGAGAGAGACATCAGCATAGGTCTGAGCTCTACTCCACATATGACAGGGACAAGTGAAGATTTATAACCAATAGGCAGTGTGAAGTCAGTGGATGGCAAATTATTAAAAGAAGATATTAAGAGTAGGGGGGATCTTTATGAAATTAGCCTAACAGTATTCTTGCTAAAGATAGACTACGGACTAAAATATCACAAGTCGGGGGAGCTAATCACATGTTAAGGTGGGAAGATTCTTTCCCAAACTGATTTCGGAGGATTCTTTTCTAAAACTGAGTTCAGCAGACCAAGGTCCAGGCTTGGTTGGGGACACAGGTCAGAGGAGCCTGATTAAAGTTTAATCAAGGAAAGAGTCTTTATCAACAGATGGATCAGAAGATGATGGTGGCACACACTAGCATGTCCTGTGATTTTTAGAACGAATTGGTTTTTCAATGAATGATCTAAGTGCATGGAACAGGTAAATAAATTGGATGAGGGCAAAATAAGGACATTCACTGGGCAAACTTCGGTTTTGAACGGTGTAATGCTGTATTTTAAAACCATCTACATAATTATGACCCTTGGTTAAAGTTTGTAATTAAACTGACTTTAAATGCGAGCATCTCAATTCCTTGCTTAAGATTTCTTCCGTTAAATCTGAGTTGTTTTTTTTTTTTCCAGTATTGAGATTAAAAGATTTAGTACAAAGCTCAAGAGTAGATGTTTTTAATAGGATTGTGGCAATCAAATGAGAGATAATTGCTACATTTTACCAACAGCACTCTTTAAGTACAGAGAAGATAAGAGCAAATCTTATCCTTTAGAATCAGTTAAAAATATTTAACCTTATACTCTGTTTATTTGACATCCTATCAACCATCAGAGCAGGACATCCTTTCATTACAACTATCCTGGGAAATTCTTTAAATTATCTTCTCAGATGTGGCTTATCCTAAGATCTGTCACCACTACAGAAAGATTGGAATAAAATTCAAATGCTTATTTGTGCCTAATCATTGGAGGTTAACCAGGACGCTCAGAAACATAAGAATGAACCACTCAGTAAATGCTTGTTGAGAACCTATCACTGCCTACCACCATCCTAGGTCCTACGTGGGCCCTGCTCTTTCAGAACTTACAACCTACAGGGGAGACAAGTGCTTTTCACCAAGTGCTATAACAGGATACAGCTCAGGATGCTGTTGGAACACAGAAGGAGGGCGTCTCTCTCGCTTGCTGGCGTGGGGTGAGGCTAGGAATATGGTAGTAGGGGAGAGGTAGGAGTGTAAGAGAGAGAGAGTGTGTGTGTGCGTATGAGTGTGTGTGCGTGTGCACACAGACACACAGCATTGGGGCTGTGTCAGAGAGGAGAGTGACCTCCTTGGCAGGGGTTGGGGGAGGGAGGTTACATAGAAACTGAAACCCAAAAAGTGGAGTAGAAATTATCAAGAAGGGAGGAGAGGAACAAGGAAGAATAATCCCAGAAGAAGTAATATCACCTGCAGGGGGCAAATGAGAAGGTATATTCAATATAGCAGGTTGGATAAGTGCTTCTCCAACTTCAATGGGCACACAAATAACTTGTGTTTAATGAGACGCAGATTCTGATTCTGTAGTTACCGGGAGGGACCAGAGTTGTGAGTGTCCAACACCCCCGCACCCTATGTGATACCAATGCTGCTAGTTCATGGACCAAACTTTGAATACCAATATATAGACAACTCAGTTTCCAGTAATTAGACACTTCTCTCTCTGGGGAAATAACTGAATGGCCCCTAGGCCATTTTCACTCTTGATGGTGACCTAGTTATTCACGCTGCATGGATCATTGATGATGGCAGCACAGTGACAACTCAGCATCACATTTATTTCTATCTAAAAATTTCTCCACCAAGAAGGCTGCTTTATATTACAGAAGGCTAGTTTAAAGCCACTACTTCAAATTCTGCTTTGTACCTTCTTCTCTACTTTAAGTGCTCATCGAAACACATTTAACAGTTTCAGCATGAAACCAGTCTGACAGGATGTGCTTAATAAATATTGTCAACACTTGTCAAAATCAAGGGAAAATGTGCCAGGGAAGAACTCACATCCTTACCCATTAGGAGCGAGTTATAAATCTGTGCTGTGTCTTGACTGAGTTCAGCAGACCAAGGTTCTTTTGATGTCAATTTGAGCTCATTTTAATAAATGCATGAGTTTCATGTCTCTGCCATCTCTCCCTCATCCTGTAGTAGCAAATATTCTGCTTCTCAGAGACCACACACAGCATCTTTGCAAATCCTCTAAAAATCCCAGCCCTATCCCAAAGGCATGGGAACAGATTGAGCCATGGTATAAAGTCACCTACTGAAAATTCATGCCCACGTCACAAGATTTTAAAGTGGTATTGGTACAGTGGAGTTGTATCACACTTGTTAAATAATACATTGATCTTTGACTAGGTGACTCTAATTCCCCATTTTACTTTCACAACAATAAGTAAATATACATGTATATCTATACAGGGTTAAATTTATTTAATAATCTGTAGAGGCTCAGCATTAGAACAAGTGGGAAGCAATAAAACCTTCAAATTCTTTAAACCTCCATTTCCAACTAGGCTATCACAGTAATCTTAGAGGCTGAAGGTCTTTCATTATAAAATAGCTGTGTTATGTCTTCCTTGTACTAAGTAAGTTGAACTGTTTTTAAATTTGGGGATATGTAAAAAGTACTGTAGTACGCAGAGTCCAGGTTCCTATAGACGAAGGTCAGCTTGGCCTGTGGTCTTATCTTCCACATGTAAAGTATTTGGGACCTAACAATAGTAGCTCTTTGGCCTTTGGGTAAAAATTAAATTGTCCTGTGGCCAAGAAGGCACTGGGAGGAACGTCTGAACATGGGTCTGAGGTAAATGGCAGCTTAAAAGGTGACAGACTCCGCAAGATTGGAATCCTGTGAAAGTAGGGACTGGAAACTCAAGGCCTCGCTGATATTTTGCAAGTGACTTCCAGAGCTCTGAGGGAACCAGACTTGAGTCCAAGCACTCATTTATAAATGAAGAGACTGAGACTCAGAAAGGCCAGGTGGCACAGCCGGTGGGGACTGGTAGCCAGGAAACAGCTGATTTCCTTCTCTTCCTTCCTTGCTTCCTCCTTCTGTCTCTCCCTCTCCTGCCCTTCTCCCTTCCTCTCACTCCCTCCTTCCTCTCTTACCTTTCTCTCTTTCTCTCTCTTTCTCAGTTAACTAAAGATAACACGAGTGTTATCCTTTCCTTTACATTGGGTTCATTCTAGTCCTCAGGTAACAAGTACTCAGATAATCATTCATGAAAATTTAAAACAGAACAGACTTTACATAAACTATTCTGTGCAAATTTTGCCTGAATCTGTGATTTGTTACATACCTACATCAGTAGTTATTTTCTTTCTTTTTTTTTTCTTTTTTTTATTTTATTTATTTATTTTTCATTAAATCATAGCTATGTACATTGGTATGATCATGGGGTATCATACACTAGTTTCACAGACCCGTTGACACGTTTATATCACACTGGTTAACATAACCTTCCTGCCAATTTCACAGTTATTGTGTTAAGACATTTACATTCCACATTTACTAAGTTTCACATATACCATTGTAAGATGCACCACAAGTGTATTCTCACCAATCCCCCTCCTTCCACCCCCTCTCCCCTCCCTCCCCTCCTTTTTCCCCTTCCCCCTATTCCTAGGTTACAAATGGGTTACAGCATTCATGTGAAAGCCCTAAATTAGTTTTTTAGTAGGAGTGAGTACATTGGATCCTGTAATTCCTCTACTGGGCATATACCCAGAAGGCCAAAAATCATATCACAACAAAGATATTTGTACCAGAATATTTATTGCAGCCCTATTCACAATTGCTAAGTCATAGAAAAAACCCAAGTGCCCATCGATCCACGAATGGATTAATAAATTATGGTATATGTATACCATGGAATATTATGCAGCCTTAAAGAAAGATGGAGTCTTTACCTCCTTTGTGTTTACATGGATGGAGCTGGAACATATTCTTCTTAGTAAAGTATCCCAAGAATGGAAGAAAAGTATTCAATGTACTCACCAAAACTTTAAAGAACTAGTACCTATATTGCTAAACCTCTTCCAAAATATAGAAAAAGAAGGAATACGACCCAACACATTCTACAAAGCAAACATCACCTTGATCCCCAAACCAGGGAAAGACCCAACAAGAAAAGAAAATTATAGACCAATATCACTAATGAATATTGATGCCAAAATACTCAATAAGATCCTAACAAACAGAATCCAACAA
>CAUYPK010115268.1:0-14253 GCA_963574355.1 Loris lydekkerianus
GCCCCAACCACCATACTCCCCAGACCTCTTGCCAACTGACTATCATCTTTTCAAGCAGTTCGATAACTTTCTCACCGGTAGAACCTTTGCCAATCAGGACCTAGCAAAAATGGCCTTCGTTGACTTCATCGAATCCCGAGCGCCCAATTTTTATGCCGATGGAATTAATCAACTTGTGTTATGTTGGCAAAAGTGCACTGATTCAAATGGCGCTTATTTAGATTAAATTGAATAAATATTCACTGAAATATTACAGTTTAAAGTAGACTCATAAAAACGGACAAAACTTTTGAAACGACCTAATAGAAGATTGTAATAAAATGGGTGGATAAAGTCAACTTAGAAACGGAAGATGAAGAAAAATAAATCCTCTCATTCCTATTACATGTCCTATGTGACACTACCTATCACTCCAGTGGAAACACTACTTTGAAGCACCAGAGGTTTTAATAAGAAAGCACTAGAACAGGGGTATCAAACAGTGTTTACTTTATTATATTTACCCCTAGAAGAAGCTCAGGAAACTTGTGAGGTGTTAACCCAGAAATGAAAAATTATTTTAATAGTGTTAAGTAAGTTAGAGCAAAATTTCCTGGCATTAATATAAGAGCAGCTGAATCTGTCCACTCTAATTTGATGTGTGTGATAGGAAGCTGGGTGGTGGGGCGGCCTGAATGCAGATAAATCCACGAAGCCTGCAGAGACAACACGTACAAATGGATCTGTCAGACAGAAAGCCCAGATCCCCCAAGATGAAATTAGCCTCAGGATAATTAATAAAAGGTGCAAATTACTCCCAAAAAAGCTGAGACAAAGAAAATGAACTTCTCAGTAGGGAAAGGGCCAAAGAGGGAAGGCAGAAAGTAGATAAATTTAATAATGATGTTGAAAAGGCCTGAACAGAATTTTGGCTCAAGAGATAAATTGACTTTCCTAAATTGTAGCATGCAAGATTCAGTTAATTATCAAGTTTGGATCCAAATTTTGGTTGTGATGATGCCAGACCCTAATGATAAAAAGAACTGGTCTGGCACAGTAGCTCATGCCTGTAATCTTAGCACTCTGGGAGGCCCAGGCGGGAGGATCCCTTGAGCTCAGAAATTTGAGACCAGCCAGAGCAAGAGAGAGACCTTGTCTCTACTAAAAACAGAAAAACTAGCCAGGCATGGTAGTGGGTGCCTGTAGTCTCAGCTACTTGGGAGCCAGAGGCAGGAGGATCACGTAGAGCCCAGGAGTTTAAGGTTGCTGTGAGCTGTGATGGCACCACAGCACTCTACCCAGGGAGGCAGAGTGACACTCTTTCTCAAATAAAAACCAAAAAGCTTGCAGAGTAATGGATAAAACCTAGGTGCTATCCACGTCAGAAAAAGAAAAATCAACCCTGGGTGAAGCCCCGAGCTTTTCCTCACAGGAGTAACATGAATGGTGAGGTGACTCTGGGCACCACATGGAAACGTGCTCCCTCCACCTCCTGCTAACAGGACGTAGCAGCCTCCTCCACGTGTCCTAATGATCATGTCTGTTAAAGCCACAGACATAAATTTTTAAGGTTCTGAAGTCCAAGTGTCAGTGATGGTGAAGAGCATGAAGAGCTGGCACGGGTCATTTTAAGAGGGAAATTTCACAGGTCCCCATCTATTTTAATATATATTATAGGGTTATCCACCGCCCTAAATGACATTTATCAGAGAACTGAAAATAGACCCCTTTACTTTTCAGTCCTTTGCTCAGTAAGGTTTCTTCGGTGAGGTTCTGTGAAGGACACAAAAATAAAGACATACGGACAAAAATGCAGGGCCTGCCTGCCTTCCATCTCCTAGAATCAAACTCTCTGATGGGCAATTGAGCTTGAGCAGAAACACAAAGCAGAAACAAAACCAGGCTGTAATTTTTTTTTTAGCCAGAATCTGGGTAGAGTGCTGTGGTGTCATCATAGCTCACAGCAACCTCAAACTTCTGGGCTTAAGCAATCCTCCTGCCTCAGCCTCCTGAGTAGCTGAGACTACAGCACTGGCCACTATGCCTGGCTATTTTTAGAAATGGGGTCTCATTCTTGCTCAGGCAGGTCTCAAACTCCTGAGGTCAAGGGGGTCCTTCTGCTTTGGCCTCCCAAAGTGCTTTATTTATAGGAATGAGCCACTATACCTGGCCCATGCTGCAATTTAAGATCAAAACAATATCCAAAGGAAAAAAAGACATTTTATTAAAAAGACAACTACACTCAAATGTTTATAGCAGCACAATTCACTATTTCAAAAATATGGAATCAACCCAGGCATTCATCCATTCATGAGTGGATTAATAAAATGTGGTATATGTATGCCATGGAGTACTACTCAGCCATAAAAAATGTTGATCTAGTATCTTTTGTAACAACCTGAATAGAACTGGAGACCATTCTTTTTTTTGGAGACAGAGTCTCACTTTGTCCCCCTTGGTAGAGGGCATGGCATTATCATAGCTCACAGCAACCTCAAACTCTTGATCTCAAGAGATCTTCTTGCCTCACTTTTTTTATTTTTAGTAGAGATGGGGTCTTACTCTTTCTTAGGCTGGTCTCAGACTCCTGAGCTCAAGAATGCACTGCCTCAGCCTCCCAGAGTGCTGGGATCACAGACATGAGCCATGGTGCCCAGAGCAGTAGAGACCATTCTTCTAAGTGAGATATCACAAGAAAGAAAGAACAAACACCACAGGTACTCAGTGCTAAATTAGAACTAGTTGACCAACACTTATGTGCACATGTGGAAGTCAAACTCAATAGGAGACACATAGGTGGGAGCGGGAAGGAGGAGTTGGGTAAAATCACACCTGACTGGTGCAGTGCACATATTCTAGGTGAAGGGCACACTTATACTTGTCTTAAAAATGGACAAAAGCAAATTATATAGCCAACATGTGTGTATGTCTGGAATATTCTAAAAGTTTTTAAAAATGACTAATACCATTTGGAAAATCAGAAGCAGACTGTTACCAGAGTTCTGAGAAGAAAACTCCCAGGGGTGAGCTGAGAGGTGTTTGTAGACTGTCTTCACGGCCTGTGTAAAAGACATGTGGTCTTGGGACATTCCAACTTGAGGGAAGAGCCTGAGCAAGGTATTTCCTTAGCCCAAACCAGAAAAAGAAATACTTTGGGGTGGGAAATAAATACTCTTGGTGGGATCACGGCTTGTGTAACATATAGACATTGATGTTGACACACTTAATGTGTCTCCCATTTCCTACCAAAATCACCTAGGGATGACCAAGAGCACATAAAAAATCTCCAAGGGGATCTAAATGACAGCCCCAAGTATCCCATCTCAAACCTAAAATGTGTTTTCATATCCCATGTCTTAATTTCCCAAATTCACGTGAAATGTGCATCATACCGAATAGCATATCCAAGTACAATGAGATCATTTGTTAGCAGAGAAATGCAAATCCAAACCACCACGACATACGCCGTGTATCCACTGGAGGGAATGGAATCAATGTCAGAGTGCTAGCATTATAGGCCTGAGCCACTGCACCAGCCTGAGTTCCGGAATTCTAGAGCAGCTTGAGCGAGAAAAATAAAATTAAAAATAAAGATAGATAATAGCAAGTGTGTGTTGGCGGCGCCTGTGGCTCAGTGGGTAGGGTGCTGGCCACATGCACCAGGGCTGGCAGGTTCAAGCCTAGGCCAGCTAAACAACAATGACAACTGTAACAACAAGAAAAAAATAGCCAGACATTGTGGTGGGCACCTGTAGTCCCAGCCACTTAGGAGGCTGAGGCAGGAGAATCGCTGGAGTCCAAGAGTTTGAAGTTGCTATGAGCTGTGATGCCATAGCACTCTACTGAGGGCGACACAGTGGGACTGTATCTCAAAAAAAAAAAAAAAAAAATAGCAAGTGTGTGGAGCATGTAGAGATGTTGGGGTCTTTATACACTGCAGGTAGGAATGTAAATTCTGCAGCTGCTTTGGAAAACAGTCTAGCAATTCTTCGAATGGTTAAATATAGAATTGTTATATGACCTGGCAATTCTATTCATTAGGTACCTACTCAAGAGAAATGAAAATGTTATGTCCACACAAAATTTGTGTTCAAATGGTCATAGCAGCATTATTCACAACAACCCAAAGCAGAAACATAGGCCAGGCCTGGTGGCTCACAGCTATAATCCCAGCACTTTGGGAGGCTGAGGCAGGTGGATTGCTTGAGCTCAGGAGTTAGAGATCAGCCTGAGCAAAATGAGACCCTTTCTCTACTAAATATAGAAAAACTAGCTTGGCAGGGTGGAGGGCACCTGTAGTATCTGCTTCTTGGGAGGCTGAGGCAGGAGGATCACTTGAGCCCAAGAGATTGAGGTTGCCGTGAGCTGTGATGCCACAGCACTTTACCCAGGGTGACAGAGTGAGATTCTGTATCAAAACAAACAAACAAACAAAAATCAATCAAACAACAACAACAAAAAGCAGAAACAACCCAAAATTCCATCAACTGACAAATAAACAAAATGTGGCATGTCCCCACAGTGAATATAGACATATAAATGAAGTTTCATCAGATGTTACAACTGAGGTGAATTTTGCAAACGTAAGGTTAAATGAAATAAGCCAGTCATAAAGGACTATATATTGTGTCATTCCATTTACTGAAAATGTCCAAAATTGCCTAATCTAAGGACAGAAAGCAGCTAGTGGTTTCTAGAGCTGGGAGGACAGAGACCTGATGGCCAAAGGTACACGTTTTCCTTTTGGGATGATGAAAACACTCTAAAATTAATTGTGGTGGTGGTTGGCACACATCTGAACATACTAAAAGTCATTGACTTGTACATCCAAATGGATAAGTTGCATGATATATGAATATTGCAATAACGTTTTTACAAAAAAATAAAATGGGATTTTAAAATATTTTGTTTGTAATACAACAAAGACAACTAACACCAATGTCTCTAAAGGAAAACATGCCAGGTTGTCATATCCCCTTCCCAAAGGCTATAAAAATTAACAGTTTGTAGCCAGTCATGGTGGTGGGTCCCTGTAGCCCCAGCTACTCAGGAGGCTAAAGCAGGAGGATCACTTGAGCCCAAGAGTTTGAGGTTTCTGTGTGCTATGATGCCACCATGGCACTCTATCCAGGGTGACAGAGAGACACTGGCTCAAACAAACAAAAATTAGTAGTTCAGAATGTGCTTTCCAGAGCAGTCTTTTTCTGTTTATAACATAATATATGTAGACATAAGCATTCAAGTGTTTACATTTATGTAATCTCATTTTTTAATACAATTAAATATTACGCACATTTTTCTCCAACTTAAAAATTAATATTCTTAATTTCTTTTTCTTTCTTTCTTTTTTTTTTTTTTTTTTTTTTTGCAGTTTTTGGCCAGGACTGGGTTTGAACCTGCCACCTCTGGCATATGGGGCTGGTGTCCTACTCCTTTAAGCCACAAGCGCCACCCCTTATTTTCTTTCTTAAAGAGACTGAGTCTCCCTCTGATCCCCAGGTTAGAGTATGGTGATGTCATCATAGCTCATGGAAACCTAAAACTCCTGGACTCCAATGATCCTCTTGCCTCAGTCTCTCAAGTAGTTGGGACTACAGGTGCCTGACCCACACCTGGTTAATTTTCTTTTTCTTTAGAGATGGGGGTCTCACTATGTTGCCCAGGCTGTTCTTGAACTCCTGGCTCAAGCCATCTGCTCCCTTTCAGCCTCCTAAAGCCCTGTTTTCAATTTCCTACCAGTATATTTATACCAATCCCCATTCATTCAATAAAGTTCAAGCAAAACCACAAACGTGAGGCATATTATTTAGTTCCATTTTGAGTCTTCTTGGTGGGTCACAGATGTAATCTCCCAGCCCTCTGGGTGTGAAGCAGAGAAGTAGAGAGAGCTAAGGTGACAGTCACCAGCCTGTGCCTCCCTGCTCTCCCCACGCGCCAGTGAGCCTGCTACTGTCTTCCTGCCCTGCAATGGACAGACCAGATGCATCCTAGAAACTTCCCTCTGTTCTGCCTGTGATGCAGAAAGCAGCGTCTTCTGCCAATGGGGTTTTGTGAATGGTCTGCACATTTGACGAATCCCTCCGGGTCCCAGGCCACCTCTAGGACTTGGTAAGGGAGCAAGAACTGGGCAGCGACCATCCCTCCCTGATAGGACTGCGCTGGGGATTTACAGCACATACAGACTTCAGGAAGGGATTCTATTTCTTTTTTTTTATTTTCAAGGCCATAAACCTAATCCGTGTCAGACTGGGGACTGACACAGACATCCCACCTCAAAATTCAACCCGCTTTTCACACAAATGCTGACTTTCTGATAGGCAGTAAACCACATTCCAAAACAATTATAAAAGAGGATATTTTGAACGCACTTTAGTAAAAATAATTTGATCAGCTGAAGAATATGCAAAGGCATCAGTGTGGCACCCTGAGTTCATGTTTCATCTTTGGCATATCCATTTTGGGAGCAGAGACTATATTTAATAAAATTAAGTGCTCGGTCTACAACATTACTTCCTATTTTTCATTTCATAGGAGCTCTTTTTTCTGCAGGAATGATAAACTATCTTCAGGTCTCAGAGAAGATTGCAACAGCAACTTTTTCAAAACCTACTGTTTTGTGGAGTCCGGTCTGTACAAATGCATGAGGAGAATTGAGAACGTGGCTGTTTAATCACTTGGATTATCAGCACTTCTATAAAAAGCTCTTAAATGGCAAAAAGATAAAATGTTAAGTGCGGATGGTAATTACTCGCCTTTATCTTTTGTGCCAGGTTTCAAACCTCACCATATGGGTGTTTGTGCAAGATTAAATAGCTATTCAAGTGTGTAATGAGGAATAGACACTAAACTGAACCAAAAGATGTAACACGCAAAGGTTGGAGTAGATCAGCTCTGCAGAAATGGAATATGAATGAACTGACGGGTAGATCAGCATGATTCCAACCCTACATGTATTTTGAGGGCCATTTAACAAAATAAAGAAAACTTTTCCTTTTTTTCTTATTTTCTATATATAACAAAATATTATGGGGAAAGATAGGGGAAAGGTTTGGGACAGAAAAATAAACTGTCACCTGAAAAAATATCTTCTAGAAGTGAATGAACAAGTTGATTTGCTCAGGACAGTCCAGTTTAAGGATTCATAATTAAGCTGGGTGCCTGTGCTTGGCGGTTAGAGCACCGATCCTGTGCACCAGGCTGGCAGGTTCGAACCTGACCTGGGTCTGCTTAACAACAACAACAACAACAACAACAACAAAAGATTTAAAAAGGATTCCTAATGAATATGACTTTCTCTATACTCTTCCCAGTTTGGTTGATAAATTACATGGTCAGTGCAAAAAAAAAAAAAACACTGAACATGAAACCTATTGACACAGTAAGTCCCTTAATGTGATATCCAGAAAAGATACTTGAGGAGAGTTGCCTGGCTGAGTTGTTTTTTTTCTTTTTAGACAGAGTCTGTCACCCTGGGTATAGTCTGGTGGCGTCATAGCTCACAGCAACCTCAAACTCTTGGGCTCAAGAGATCCTCCTGCCTCATCCTCCCAAGTAGCTGGGATTACATGCACCCGCTACAACAACTGACTAGTTTTCTTTCTCTCTCTCTTTTTTTTTTTTTTTTAGAGACAGAGTCTCACTTTGTTGCCCTTGGTAGAGTGCCACGGCATCACAGCTCACAGCAACCTCCAACTCTTGGGCTTAGGTGATTCTCTTGCCTCAGCCTCCCGAGTAGCTGAGACTACAGGTGCCCGCCACAACACCTGGATATTTTTTGTTGCAATTTGGCCATGGCCAGGTTTGAACCTTCCACCCTCGGTATATGGGGCCGGTGCCCTACTCACTGAGCCACAGGTGCTACCCTGCCCAGCTAGTTTTCTTAGAGACAGGGTCTCACTCTTGGTCAAGCTGGTCTCTCAATCCACCCACCTCAGGCTCCCAGAATGCTGGGATTACAGGTCTGGGACACCACTTTGCCTTGTGTTTTTTTCTTTTTAATTTGTATAATGAAAGTCTTTCTTATGATGAAGGTAGTTGTACAACAACAAAAACAAAAATACAAGTTTCTTCTTTATTCTAGTCTTACCCTCTCTTAATCCCCAGCTCCAGATTACCAAAGAGTAAATGGCAGAAAACCATCTCCTTAGATTTTTTTTTCACCTCTAGAATTATTACTGTAAAAAATAGATACATACTTTCAGATACATGTAACTTCTTTTGGGTTTGGGTCTTAAATAGCAATTGATGTTTGTTTTACTCTACATTAGCTATCTAAGGTCTCTTTTTAAATCTGAGTAAAGCAAAATGATTTTTTTGGACCAAATCAGCAAGTTTTAGTTCATCCTAATTCAGTGTGAACTAAAAAACACAATTTGGTCATAGCGGAATCAAGGCATTCAATATAAATCACTACATAATTAATTTAGTTGAAACTCATTTGAAAGGTAAATAGCCATGACAATCAAGTCAACATGTTCTTCTAAGGGATGGTTCACAAGATCATAAATATGGCTTCTTTCTATGAATCTTGAAAGACCTTCGTTTTGCAGAGATGATGGAAGAATGCCATCTTTTCTCCCTATTCCTCCTTGGGTAACCTCATTCAAATCCCACAGTTTTAAATACCTTCTATATGTACTTTCCTTCCTTCCAAAAGACTTTCTTTCTTTCTTTTTTTTTTTTTTTATTTCAGACTGATAATAGGGTACAAATGTTTAGTTTACACTGTTTTCATTTCTAAGGTAAAGTTCAAGTTGTAGTTGAGCCCTTCATCCAGGGGCATGCTAAACACCAGCATTCATTTTCACAAGGCACAAAATGTAACCTATACCCAATGGCAGACACAATGTTAAAGAACATATTGGAGGTGGCAGGTGGGGTGGCTCACGTCTGCAATCCCAGCACTCTGGGAGACTGAGGGGGGAGTATCACTTTTGCTTAGGAGTTCATGAGCAGCCTGTGCAAGAGCAAGACCCTATCTCTACTAAAAATAGAAAAACTAGCCAGGTGTGGTGGTGGGCACTTGTAGTCCCAGCTACTCTGAAGGTTGAGGCAGGAGGATGGCTGGGATTGCTGTGAACTGTGATGACACCGCAGCACACTAGGTTGGGGGACAGAGGAATACTCTGTCTCAAAAAAAAAAAAAAAAAAAAAAAAAAATAGAAGAATTCTATTTCTAAGCAATATATTTACAGGTCTCAGTGAAGGTTGAAATTACTCTTCAATTTCTTTCCTTTAGTTTGTTTTTTTACTAACAAGGTAGTTTCTCTTTTTTTTAACAAAGCAATTTCTGATGCTTTATTATTGTTTTTTTTTCTGCATGTCTGTCATCTTTAATATCCATTCATGCCATCTGATCTAATTACGCACAATATACAAAAGCAAAAAAAAAAGACACAAAATTGTACTTCTGCAGCTTGCCCTTCTCAGACTTCACGGAAGTAAGTTTTCGGCTGGTTTCCTAGCTCTCAGCCTTTACTCTCAACATCGATCTTGGCATCCTATTCAATTACAGCTGCTATCTGTTCAAAAGGAACAAAGGTTTCAGAGAGTTTGTGGAAGTTGTCCCATTCGTTTTCATTAGTAAACTCAGGAGACACAAATTTCAGTAAAAATGGCTGAAAAGTGCAAGTGCTATGTCTGAATGATTCATTATGAGACAATGCATTTCCAAATATGATCTTAAAAACTGTGATTATTTTACCTTAAATATTATGTGATTTTATCACCTGTGTGCCCAAGTAGCTGCCCAGAATATTGACAGTGTAACACAAAAGGCCAGAGGGACAGGAAATGAACAGCATGATCCATACCTAGCACCAGCAATAGCAGGTTAGTTCCTACAAAGGTGATGATGTTTAAAAGGACAAGTTGCTGAGCCCAAGAGTTGGAGGTTGCTGTGAGTTGTGATGCCACAGCACTTCACCCAGGGTGACAGAGTTAGACTCCGTCTCAAAAAAAGGGCTTGGTGCCTGTGGCTTAAGCAGCTAAGATGCCAGCCACATACACCTGAGCTGGTGGGTTTAAATCCAGCCCAGGCTGACAAATAACAATGACAGCTACAACTAAAAAAGAGCCGGGCATTGTGGTGGGTGCCTTTGGTCCCAGCTACTTGGGAGGCAGAGGCAGGAGAATCCCTTGAGCCCGGGAGTTGGAGGTTGCTGTGAGCTCTGATGCCATGGCATTCTACCCAGGATGACACCTTTGGGCTCTGTCTCAAAAAAAAAAAAAAGTATATATATGCTGAGCACAGTGGCTATGCCTATAATCCCAGCACTCTAGGAGGCTGAAGCAAGTGGATTGCCTGAGCTCAAAGGTTTGAGAATAGCCAAAGCAAGTTCTCTTCTCCAAAAATAGTTGGGCACTGTGGTGGGTGCCTGTAGTCCCAGCTACTTGGGAAGCTGAAGCAAGAGGATCACTTCAGCCCAAGAGTTTGAAGTTGCTGTGACCTATGACACCATGGCACTCTAGGCTGTGTGACAGAGTGAGACTATGTCTCAAAAAATAAATTAATAAATTAAATAAAAGGACAGGTCACCATGGCACTCTACCCAGGTGACAAAGTGAGACTCAAAAAAAATAAAAAATAATAAAAAATAAATATAAGGACAAGTTGCCATACTAGAAAAATGAAAAATGGAGTATATATATATATATATATACATATATATATATATATATATGTAAATACACACAAACAAAATATTACACAAAGAAACAATATTATTAGACAGCTATCATAAAATCTACCCCATATTATGCCTCAGTGGGTTGTATTAACTTTGACTGAACCTTGGATCCATCCCACCCAGGCGATGTGCCCTGTACCCCATCAGGAATGATTCTCTCTGTAAGGTAATCTTGTCCTAATCATTGAAGTTACTAGAACCTTAATAACAAGAATACAGTAGTATTTTCATTGTTCATTGCAAAGCTTGGTTTAGATGTTTTAACTGTAGGCAAAAAGGTTTGTTGAAGATTCTGAACACATTCTTTGCAATACCCATCGTATAGCTCTCTTCCACCGTAAAGAGACTGGATTTACAGCACTTCATGTCAATCTACAATTACTTCATTCTAAGAAGCTGCTGATAATGCTTAGCCATCATGACCAGCCCTGGTGCTGGTCAATTCTGTATTCTCTTTTTTCCATTCTTGCTTTAATTGTACTTATTCAGGATCCCTTAGACCCAGCACAGGGTAGGAATACACCTTAAACCAGTTCAGGCAATAGAAAAGGAACTGGTTGGTTCACAGAACTAAAGAATGTGAAGGAAGTTCACAAAATTGGAAGAAGACTTACAAACAGAGCCTTGGAACCCAGGGTTCAGTGCTAACAGAAACTTCTCTTGTGTATTCATCTCACAACTCGGCTTGTCTTTAAACCACACACGAGCTTCTCCAATGACAGAAAAGTTGGGTGCTGGTTATCCCAGTTTAGTAAGTCATCAGAAAGGTACCCAGGTGGGGGACACCTGTGGCTCAGTGAGTAGGGTGCTGGCCCCATATTCTGAGGGTGGCGGGTTCAAACCCAGCCCCAGCCAAACTGCAACAACAAAAACAAAAGAAATAGCTAGGTGTTGTGGCCAGTGCCTGTAGTCCCAGCTACTCGGGAGGCTGAGGAAAGAGAATCACCTAAGCCCAAGAGCTGGAGGTTGCTGTGAGCTGTGATGCCAAAGCACTCTACCTTGGGTGCAAAGTGAGACTCTGTCTCCTTAAAAAAAAAAAAAGAAAGAAAGAAAGAAAAAAAGAAAAGGGAGCAAGATGGCAGCTGAGTACAGCTTCCCTGCAACTGGGCATGGTGAGTCTGGGGAGATAAGACTCCAGGCATCTCTGGCTGGTGGGATTTGCCTATAATCATCCCTTTGAGGATACAGGGAGTCAACAAGGGACTTCTGGACCCCAAGAGGAGGATAAAAACAGTGGAAAACTGGCAAGTGGTTGTGTTTGTTTGATCAACCTAATCCTGCCGGCAACCATAAGTAGAAGCAACAGTGAGAATGCAAACCAGAAAGGCCTTATCTATGAACTGTTTTAGTGTTTTTGGACTTGGCACTCAGTTGAACTGCCTTGGGGAGAGCTTGAGCAGGAGTGTGGAGAACTTTGGGCATTGTCTAGGGCTCCAGATTGAGCCGCTGAGCTGGGCCGCAGGCAGCCATTGTGAGAGAACTGCCCTGGCAAGTTCCATCCTCAGGGTCCCAGAGCAAAGATCGGGCAGGAGCAAGTAATCTAGTGACTGAGCAGCCTAAAGGCGGGGACTGAGCGGCCTTACAGCCTTAACCATTAGGGGCAGAGTGAGACCAGTTTTGACACACTGGAGCCTCGGGCTGTTGCCCTGGGGAGAGTGCGGTGGTGTCACAGCTCATAGAAACCTCAAACTCCTGGGCTTGGTGCTACCTGAACCTCCATAAGAGCTGCGCCATGACCCCCGACCTGTGACCCACGCCCGCCAGGCCTCCACGTGCCCTGACAAGGAACTGTGGGAGCCGCACAACCCCGTGTCCTCCCTCCTGGATCCTCCCTGCCTCCACACTGGCCCACTCATCTGTCCGGGGATACTGGTAGCCGCGTGCCCTCTGGAGCCCTCTCTACCTCTGTGCAAAGCCCTTCTCCTGGCCAGAGACTGCTGGAGCCTTGCGATCTCTGTGCCAAAGTCACTGGGTACCAGGCACTCCCAGAACCATGCGCACCACCTCCCATCCTGTTGCTACACAGTGTCACTCCCTACAAAGAACAGAAACAATAGAGTGATCCCGCTGGGGTCTAATCTTAAAGAGACACCTCCCCAACTCTGAGGACGGCCAGAGGCAATGGTGAAAAACAATCATGAGGTGAAATCAACAGAAAAACTCTGGCAATGTGAATAATCAGAGTAGATCAACTCCCCCAAGGATCAATGGGGCTGACACAGCACAAGATACCATGCACAAACAAATAGCTGAGATGTCAGAAATGGAATTCAGAATCTGACAAGCAAATAAGATTGAATTAGAATTCCAAGCAGTAACCCAAAAGATAGCTCAAGAATTCAACAAATTCAAAGACCAAATGATCAAAGATTTTGGCACATTGAGACAAGAAGTTGCAGCCCTCAAAGATCTGAGATACACAGTAGAATCCCTCACTAACAGAATTGACCAAGCAGAAGAAAGGATTTCTGACATTGAAGACAAAGCTTTTTAACACTCCCAAAACTCTCAAAGAGGAAGAGAAATGGATGGCAAAAAACAAATCACTCTCTCTGAGAGTTCTGGGATAATTAGAAGAAAACCAATATTCGTCTAATAGGGATCCCCGAAAGTGACGAAGTGCCTTCACAAGGCACAGAGTCTCTTCTCCATGAGATTATGAAGGAGAACTTTCCAGACACGCCAAGAGATTCTGAAATTCAGATAGCAGACAGTTTCAGAACTCCAACACGACTCAACCCAAATAACACATCCACCAGACACATCATAATCAATTTCACTAAAGTTAATATGAAGGAGAAAATTCTGAAAGCTGCCAGATGAAAGAAAACCATCACCTACAAGGGAAAGAATATTAGAATAAATGCAGATCTCTCTGCTGAAACCTTTCAAGCTAGAAGAGGATGGTCATCAACATTTAATCCCCTAAAACAAAATAACTTTCAACCCAGGATCCTGTACCCAGCTAAACTAAGTTCCATTTATGACGGAGAAATTAAATGCTTCAATGACAGTCACATGTTGAAGAAATTTGTCATAACTAAACCAGCTCTCCAGGATATTCTCAGACCTATACTCCATAAAGACCAGCATAATTATCCATCACAAAAGTAAACCCACCCAAAAAATTTTGATCAAATTCCAACTTCCACAGTCGCAAAAGGATCAAAAATGTCCTCCAGACTCTTGAAAGGTTTATCAATATTCTCAATTAATAAGAATGGTTTCAACTGTCCTCTAAAGAGGCACAAGTTAGCTGACGGGATACAAAAACTCAAGCCAGATATCTGCTGCATCCAAGAATCACATCTTACATTAAAAGACAAATATAGACTCAAGGTGATGGGATGGTCATCTATACTCCAGGCAAATGGAAAGAAGAAAAAAGCAGGTGTTGCAATCCTACTCACAGATGCACTAGGCTTTAAACCAACAAAAGTAAGGAAGGATAAGAATGGTCACTTCATATTTGTTAAAGGTAATACTCAATATGATGAGATTTCACTTATTAATATTTATGCACCCAACCAGAATGCACCTCAATTTATAAGAGAAACTCTGACAGACATGATCAACTTGACTTCCT
>CAUYPK010115269.1:0-16054 GCA_963574355.1 Loris lydekkerianus
TGACAAACCCACAGCTAATATTTTACTGAATGGAGTAAAACTGAAAGCTTTTCCTCTTAGAACTGGAACCAGACAAGGTGGTCCTCTGTCACCTTTACTATTCAACATAGTGCTGGAAGTTCTAGCCAATATAATTAGGCAAGACAAGGAAATAAGGGAAATCCGAATGGGAGCAAAGGAGGTCAAACTCTCCCTCTTTGCTGATGACATGATCTTATACTTAGAGAATCCCAAAGACTCAACCACAAGACTCCTAGAAGTCATCAAAAGATACAGTAATGTTTCAGAATATAAAATCAATGTCCACAAGTCAGTAGCCTTTGGATAAATCAATAACAGTCAAGATTAGAAGCTAATTAAGGACACAACTCCCTTCACCATAGCTTCAAAGAAAATGAAATACCTAGGAATATACTTAATGAAGGAGGTGAAGGACCTCTCTAAAGAAAATTATGAAATCCTCAGAAAGGAAATAGCAGAGTATATTTACAAACAGAAGAACATACCATGCTCATGGATGTGAAGAATCAACATTGTTAAAATGTCTATACTTCCCAAAGCAATCTACCTATTCAATGCCATTCCTATTAAAATACCAACATCGTACTTTAAATTTTTGGAAAAATTTTTTTGTGGGTTTTTTATTGAACAAAAAAAAAAAAAAAAAAAAAAAAAAAAAAAACCACCTCGTATAGCTAATGTAGTTCTTAGTAATAAAAATAAAGCTGGGGGCATCAGCATACCAGATTTTAGTCTGTACTACAAATCCATAGTGGTCAAGACAGCATGGTACTGGCACAAAAATAGAGACATAGACACTTGGAATCGAATAGAAAACCAGGAAATAAAGCTAACATCTTACGACCACCTAATCTTTGATAAACCAAACAAGAACATACCTTGGGGGGAAAGACTCCCTATTTAATAAATGGGCTGGGAGAACTGGATATCCACATATAAAAGACTGAAATTGGACCCTTTCCTTTCCCCACTCACAAAAATTGATTCAAGATGGATAAAGGACTTAAATTGAAGGCATGAAACAATAAAAATCCTCAAAGAAAGCATAGGAAAAACAGTGGAAGATATTGGCCTGGGAAAAGACCTCATGAAGAAGACTGCCATAGCAAATGCAACAACAAAAATAAACAAATGGGACTTTATTAAACTGAAAAGCTTCTGTATAGCTGAGACAACAACCAAAGCAAAGAGACAACCTACACAATGGGAAAGGATAATGGGAAAGGATATTTGCATATTTTGAATCAGACAAAAGCTTGATAACTAGATCTAAAGAGAACTCAAAATAATCCACATGAAAAAAGCCAACAATCCCATAGATCAAAGGGCAAGAGACAGGAATAGAACCTTCTCTAAAGAAGACAGAGGAATGACTCATGAACATATGAAAAAATGTTCATCATCCCTATCTATTAGAGAAATGCAAATCAAAACCACCCTGAGATACCGTCTAACCCCAGTGAGAATGGCTCATATCACAAAATCTCAAAACTGCAGATGCTGGCGTGGATGTGAAGAGAAGGGAACACTTTCACACTGCTGGTGGGACTGCAAATGAGTACAACCTTTCTGGAAGGAAGTATGGAGAAACCTGAAAGCACTCAAGCTAGACCTCCCGTTTGATCCTGTAATTTCATTACTGGGCATCTACCCAGAAGGAAAAAAATCCTTTTATCTTATGGACACTTGTACTAGACTGTTTATTGCAGCTCAATTTACAGTCGCCAAAACGTGGAAATAGCCTAAATGCCCACCAACCCAGGAATGGATTAACAAAATATGGTATATATTTTGCCATGGAATACTATTCAGCTATTAAAAAAAATAGGGATTTTACATCCTTTGTATTAACCTGGATGGAAATGGAAGACATTATTCTTAGTAAAGCATCACAAGAATGGAGAAGCATGAATCCTATGTACTCAATTTTGATATGAGGACAATTAACAACAATTAAGGTCATGGTGGGGGTGGGGGAAGGGGAGAGCAGAGAGAGAAAGAAGGAGGGAAGGGTGGGGAAAGGAAGAGTAGAGAGAGGGAAGGAGGGAGGGAGTTGGGGCCTTGGTGTATGCCACACCTTCTAGGGCAAGACACAATTGCAAGAGGGACTTTACCTAACAAATGCAACCAGTGTAACCTGGCTTATTGTGCCTTCAATGAATCCCCAACAATAAAAAAAAAAAAGTCTTCTAAAAATATAACACAAATATATGCTGCCAAATAGAGACTCACTTTATATTTAAAGACACATATAGGTTCAAAATAAGAAGACAGATAAAATATTACATGCAGATAGCAACCAAAATAAAGTTGTGATGACTCTCATAATGTCAAACAAAACATATTTTAAGTTAACATTTGTTATAAGAGATAAATAAGTACATTATATAGTGATAAGAGTCACTCCATCAGGACAATATATCAACTGAAACCATATATGCATGAAATAGAGTAGCATTACAAAAAATAAAAACTAATAGAACTGAAGGCAGAAAAATATATTTTTCATAGGAATAGTTGGAAGACTTGCATACCCCATTTTCAATAATGCATATTATTATATACAAGATTAGTTAAAAAAAAAAAAAAAACAGAAAGAAAGGACTGACACAATACCTGTTAAATCAGGTTAACCATAAAACCAGGTAAACCAAACAATCACATAGGAACGTGCCATACGGAAACTATAGAATACACATTTCTCAAATACACATAGAACATAATTCAGAGTAAACCCCATGTTACACAAAACTGTCAATAAATTTTAAAAGATTGAAATCACACAAGCTATCTTTTTTAACTGCAATGGAATTATGATAGAAATCAGTAAAAGAAGAAAAATGGAAAATTCAAATATGTGGAAATTAATCAACATAATTTGTAATTTCTTCTTGAGTCTTTGGCAAGAAAAAATTAGAAAATACTTTGAATGAGTGAAAATTAAAGCACAATTAGCAAAAACATCAAGAAAATACTTTGAGATACATGAAAATTAAAGCACAATATAGGATAGAGAAAGCAGTGGTCAGAGGTTTCAAATATATAGCTGTAAATGGTGACATGTAAAAAGAAGAAATTAATAACATAATTTTCATCTGAAGAAACTAGGAAAAGAACAAGCTAAACCCAAAAGGTAACCAAAGAAAGGAAATAATAAAGATTAGAATTGTAAGGTAAAGCATTTATTGATTAGTTAGATTTAACCATTCAACAAGGTACATATGTTTCAAAACATCATGTTGTATATAATAAAAATACATGGTTATTTATCAACTTTTCAAATAGATTAGATGATTAATAAAATAGAGAATAGAAAACTAGGGAAAATTAACAGAATCAAAAGTTAGTTCTTAAAAAATAACAAAATTGACGAACTTTTAGTTACATGAATGAAGAAAAAAAGAGAAGACTCAAGTTACTAAAATTGTAATGAAAGTGGGAACATTACTCTAGATTATACAGACATAAAAGTATTACAATACAGTAATATGGACAATTTTATGCCAACAAATTGAATGACCTAAATGAAATGGATAAATTCCCAGAAGCATAAACCTACAAAGACTGAATTAAAAGAAAGCAAAAATCTAAATAGACTAGTAACTAGGAAAGAGATTGAATAAGTAAACAAAAAATAACCTTATAAAAAAAAAATCCCTGGACATGATGGTTTAACTGGTTTATTCTGCCAAACATTTAAAGAAGAATTAATAGTAATTACTTACAAATTTTTCCAAAAACTGAAGGAAAGGGAATTTTTTTATAACTCATTCTGTGATGTCAGCATTGCTTAGACAAAGACACTACAAGAACAGATAACTAGAGACCAACATCCCTTATGAGCACTGATTTTAAAATCTTCTGGGGCATAGAACAGTTCACCCAGCCTCATTATATCCAGACTACTGTAGCCAGAACTCTGGTGAAACCCATGGCTTTTTTTTTTTTTTTTGCAGTTTTTTGGATGGGGCTGGGTTTGAACCCACCACCTCCAGTATATGGGGCTGGCACCCTACTCCTTGAGCCACAGGCACTGCCCTGGCTTTTTGAATTTAATTGTATGAGGGGTAGTCATACCTCAGGGGAGGAACTTGGGTGGAAACAATAGAGCAGCCCATGAATCCCCCACCCTCAGCCACTGGTGGGATCACAGCAATTTGAATCCATTACAGAAGAGACTTTGGCAATCACTGCTCCTTTAAACTGGGTGGAAGGTGGGCTGATAGTAGAACAGAAACAATTTCTGTGGCATATATGTGGATTTGGCTAATGATTTGAAATGTCTTTTTTTGGTGATCCTGCTTGTATGTTGACAAGGAACATCCTCCTCCTCAGTGTTAACTGTGGTTCTGTCCCTTCATCCATGTGTGTATGTGTGTGTGTGCCTTAAATAACCTTGAGAGCAAAAACATAGGCCTGGTCATCTATTTGCTTTCATAAAATAAGATTCTGGTTATGTATTACAGTAGGTTTTACGCATACTGAACCCTTGATCTCTCTCTCTCTCTCTCTTCACAGAACAGTTTTCTGTGGATAGCCCTGCTGGGTCTTTGGTGGCCTTTGTCGGTGAGGAGGCCAAACTGCATTGTTACATTTCCCCAAGACAAAATGCAGAGCACATGGAGATATACTGGTTCCATGAACCCTTCACCACACCTCTTCACCTGGACAAAGAGGTCAAAGATCTGTATGGAGAAACTAAGTTGGATAACATGAAGCGAGTAGAAATTTTGAAGGAAGACATTGGAAAGGGCAAGACAACCCTCAAAATCCAAAATATCACAGTTTCTGATGATGGAAAGTACCGCTGTTTGTTTAAAGATGGTAACGTCACTAATGAAACCGTCTTGGAGCTGAAGGTAGTTGGTAAGAATGTCTCCCCTTTTGTAACAATTTCTCCTGCAGTAATTTAAATCACTAGCTTCAGGTTTTCTACACTGTCCAGCATGTCTGCTATGTTTAGCAAATTTAAAAAATATCTAAATAATATTATTAATCATGGAAGACACAAGAGGTAAGAAAGAAAGAGGATAGTACATGAGAAGTATTGTCAATTAATACTGTTTGTATTACCATAGTATGTATTCTTGAATGAGCATGCTTAATACTCAGATTTACGAAGAGGATTTATTGCTAAGCTTTAATCTTCCTGCTCCTTAGTCTCATCATTAGGCCTTCCTGCCTCTGACAATTTAGTTGTGAAAACAGCCTTTGCATTTTGAATATTTATAGATAATTCATGAAACTATATAAAACTTAGTAATAAAATATGTCTGAGATATGTTTGCTGTAAAAGATAAGGGACATAAAGAAAGTGAAGGATGATTAAGGGTTGGATGTGGATGTAAGATGAGAGCCTTGTAGAAAGTGATTTCATACCTAATTAGTGTTTGGCTATTTCCTTGATGTTTGTGATTTGAATTTTTTGAAATGTAGAAAGCATGAAAAAAGTAAACCATATTAATATACTTATAAATATAGCAAAGGAGGTAAATTATTAAAAAAAAAGATACAAAACAGTATATTTGACCTAAAGAATACAATTCATATATATGTTTCTAAACACATTTTCTTACAAGAAAGTAAGAAAAATTCCCAGAGACCATGCATGACAGAGATGGGAATCTGACCTATAAATTTATGCTTCAACTTCGGCTATTTGGGGGATATTTGATGATTTGTAAAATCTAATGTTAAAACACTTTTTAATGGTTCCATAGCTGGGGGACAGGGAAAAACTTTAATTTAAGATAGGGAGTTCAGATTAAAGAACTGGATTAAAAGAATAATGACTAAATGTTTATAACTTCAAAGAAATTATGGAATAGAAAAATAAGTCTTAAAAAAATTTAACAGGGAAACTTGTGTATTATAGCCTATATCCTAGAAATAAATAAAATCCCATCAAATATAAATTCAAAAGAAAAATTAAAATATGTAAGAATAAAAAATTTTCATAAAAGGTAACAGAATATTTTTCTGATATCTCATGTTCCTCATATTCTTACATTGATGCCTATCATTGATTAAATGGCCCCCTCTTTTGGCCTTTGCAGGCATTCTTTGGTGGTGGTATGCATTTACTATTTAATACCAGAACATAATTCCTGATCTGCAGTAGCTTCTCATTTTGGGACAAATTTAAAGCTAATATTGAAACTTAATCACTGACCTGTTGTTGTTTCTGGATCTTGAGAAGACAATGTAAGCATTAGATCTTAATTTTGACTTGTAATTGTTTCAAGGTATGGGAAAATCTCAACAAGAGCCTCAGGCTGTGTGGGAAAGGCTGCTAGGGATGTGGTCCTGGAGAACGTATGGACATTGTTACCTTTAGCATAAAGGCACTGGCTAGTGTCTCTGATGTGGTGCTCCCAATGTACAGAATGCAAAGCAGTTAGCGAATTCCACATCCTATTTGCTGTGAGTCCTGCTCCTCATCTTTGTCTCTGATTTTTATGTGGTCCAGGCTTGCTGGTACTCCTAATGTTTCTCACAAAAAATATAGGAATGTGACATCTGTAAAGGTATCCACATGACTAGAGAAGCTATGTGTCCACTTCAAATTTCCTTTTCCCACTATAGAAACTGTGGGTTCAGATGGATTCTCTTTCTGTGTGTGGCACTGTGATGATTTGGTGTGGTGTGGTCAAAGAAGATTGTCCCTTTTACTGCTAGACCATTTCTCACTTTTACAGCGAGAAAAGTGCCTTTTCTCACTTTTACAGTCCAAGGAAATGACTCTGCCTCTGTCCCACGTTCTGGTGCGTTCAGGGTAGCACTCTTGCATGTGAATAGTTTCTAATTATACTTCTGTGGGGAAGGTGAAGCCAGGCAATTCTTATTCTACCATTTTGTTGATGTCTTCACTTCTCTCCCAAAATTTTATTTCCTTTGAATCTTTTTTTAATCTCTTATTTCAGATTAGTCAGCAATATTTAAACTTTTTTTCTCTATTGGCATTTTACAAATATATTTTATAGATCTTTGGTTATCAAGATTTAAACATTTATATTAATTATATATTATACTTTACATTACATTTTTACTTATGCAATGCATTAGCATGCTAGGGCTGCTATAACAAAAAAAACAAACACTAATAATTTAAATAACAGAAATTTATTTCTTCACAGTTCTAGAAATAAGAAGTCCAGGATTAGGGTGTCAGTAGAGTTGTTCTCCTCTGAGTTCCATCTCCTTACTTTATAAGTGGCTATATTCTCCAGATAACTTCACATCATCTTCCCCATATTTGTCTGTGTCTTGATCTCCTCTTCTATAAGGATGCAAGTTAATATAGGATTAGAGCCCACCAATATAACCTAATTTTACCTGAATTACTTCTGAAACAGCTCTATTTCTAAATATAGTCATGTTCTGAAATACTTAGGGTTAGGTCATCATTGTATAAATTTTGAGAAGGGCCATATTTACCTTATAACATAAAATATCCTCAAAATGAGAAACTGTATAAATCCATTCACTTTCCTTTGTTGTTTGTGCTATTGTATCCTACTTTTTATTTCTACATATTTTATAAACACCAGATTATACTAATAGTATTATTTTGAACAATCAACATTAATTTTTTAATAAATTTATTCTTTTGGGTATTTGTTTTTCTTACAGTCCTATGCTTCCATCTAAAATCATTTTACTTAAGCTGGAAGAATTTCTTTTAGTATTTTATGTGGTATAAGTTTGTTGGCTATGGATTGTATCAACACTGGTTATTTTTTAAATGTCTTTACTTTAGTTTTTAATTGAGATATAACTTTTACATGGTAAATGGCATAAATCTTCAGTGTACAGATCAATGACTTTTTCATGTGCATATGCCCATATAACCACTACCAAGCTGAACCTGTGGACCATTTTCAGCATCACATATGAATGATATTCTATGACACTTCCTAATTAATAATACCTCAGTTATTTTTAACCTCTGCAACCATACATCACAGTATCTTGTTTTTAATCTCACCTACTAAATTGACTTACTAATTATATATGCTTTGAAATTTTTCTTCCTTCAACCAATGCTATATTTTTAAAATCTCCTCATGTTATTGCATATATCACTAGAACATTTGTATTGCAAGAAGAATTCCATTGTGTGAATATCTCACAATATATTCAGACATTTTACTCTTGAAATACCTTTTAATTGTTTCTGATTACTGGCTAGAATAATGCTGGTCTAAACATAAAAGATATCTAATGAAAATAAGTATTTATTCCTACCAAATGCATGTCAAGGGGTACATTACCATTTTATATTATAGGCATAGGTTTAGCATTAATAGACACTACCAGTTTTCCAAAGTATTTGTGCTAATTTACACTCTCATCTCAATTTTAGAAAGTTAAATTTGCTACACTGTTTTTAAGCATCCAATATATTTCTTTTAATTTTAACCATTTTAATTGGTTGTACTATGATATCTTGTAGTTTTAATTTGCATTTCTCTAGTGAAGAATTTTGTATTTTGTACTTAAAATTTTAAAACTTTCTCTTATAGCAATGTTCCTATCCATGTCTTTTAGAATTTTGAAAGATAACTGAGTTGACTATTACTTTGTTATTTTTCCTTTGGAATTTTTTTTTGTTTGTTTTCCCAGTAACATTAATTTGATGGTTTCATTATACCATTAGACATTTATATTTTTCTGAAATTTTCAATAATATTTTTTGGAGGATGCACATTTTGGTCACATAATTTGTTTTGTATATTTTAAGTCAAATTTATAAGTGTCATTCACTAATAAAGTGTGTGTCATACCTGTTACATGTGAATTTACCCATTCCTTCTTCCTCCTTCCCACCTACTTGAATTCCATTGAGTTTTATTTTCGTAAGTGTACATAAGTTTTGATCAACTAGGTCCAATAAATTGAGTACATGTAATGTTTGTTTTCCCATTCTTGTAATAAGAAGAATGGTGTCTAATTTCATCCAGGTTGTTTCTAAAGACATTAGACCACAACAATTTATTTTTGTGGAGGAGTAGTATTCCATAGTATAAATATACCACATTTCATTAATCTATACAGGTATTGACGGGTGCTTGGGTTTTTTCCATATCTTTGTATGAATTGTGCTGCTATAAATATTTGAGTGTAAGTGTCTTTTTGATAAAATTTTGTTTTTTCCTTTGGATAAATACTTACTAGCGGGATTGCAGCATCAAATGGTGGGTCTACTTTTAGTTTTTTAAAGAATCTCCATACTACTTACCATGGAGGTTGTACTAGTTTGCAATCCCACCAACAGAGAGTGTTCCTTTCTCTCCATATCCACACCAGCATCTGTTGCTTTGAATTTTTTGATATGACCAATTCTCACTGAAGTTAGGTGGTATATTAATGTGGTTTTGATTTGCATTTCTCAGATGATTAGAAACATCTGGCACTAATCACATTAAACACATTTTCATATGTTTTTTGACCATAAGACTATCTTAATTTGATAAGTTTATGTTCATGTCTTTCGGTCATTTTTTAATGGGTTGGTTGATAACTTCTTACTGATTTGCTTGAATTCTTTGGACAGTCTTGTTATCTGTCCTTTATTTAATGGATAGTATGCAAATATTCTCTCTCATTCTATAGGTTTTCTGTTTGCTATATTGCCCTTGGTTGTGTAGAAACTTTTGAATTTGTTCATTTTTCTTGCTTTTGTAATTGCTCTTAAGGTCTTCTTAATAAATTCTTTGCCTACACTGACATTTATAAGAATTTTTTCAACCACTACTTTTAGAATTCTTATAGTTTCATGTCTTAGGTTTAAGTATGCTATCCATCACAAATTAAGTTTTGTGAGTGGTGGGAGGTGTTTCAATCTTTTACATGTGTCTATAATAAAGTGTGTGTCATATTTTTTTCATACAGTTTTCCCAGTACCATTTATTGAAGTGAGATTATTTCCTATTGTATGTTTTTGTTTGTATGTCCAATATCCAATAGGAATAGAAAGATAGTTTTGTCTCTGGGTTTTTAGTTCTGATTCATAGGTACATATCTCTATTTTTGTGCCAGTACTCTGTTATTTTCTTTACTATAACCCTGATGTATAGCTTGAAATCTGGCAAAGTGATGCCTCCAAAATTTTTATATCGAATAAAAAAAGGTCACATTAGCAATTCAGGGACTTTTTTCATTCCATATGACGTGTAGAACTATTTTTTCTAGGTCTGCGAGAAATGGCATTGGTTTGTTTTTTTTTTGGTTGAGTGGTTCTGCAATTCATGTTGTTTTCTTTTTTCCCCTTTTATTATGTCACATACACATAGATCATGAATACATTTATGCATTTGTGGGGTACAATGTGTTGATTTTTTTATACAATTTGGAGTGCTTACATCAAACTAGTTAATAGAGCTTTGGTATTTAATAGGGATTGCCTGAACCTGTAAATCACTATGGGTAATGTGGACATTTTAAGAATGCTGATTCTGCCAATCCATTAACATTATGTGCTTTTTCACTGGGTTATAGCTTACACGACTTCTTACCTCAGTGTTCCATAATTCTTCCTGTAGAGGTCTTTAACCTCCTTAGTTAAATATATTCCTAGGTATTTTATTTTCTTTATTTTTTTTATTAAGTCATTTGTACATAGATCATAAATACATTTATGCCATATGGGATTCAATGTGTTGATTATATGCACAAACTGGAGTGCTTACATCCTACTAATCAACATAGCTTTCACCTCATTTACCCAATTACAGCATTAAGACATTTGTGTTCTACACCTGATAGATCCAACTTGTACTTGCAATACAAGTACGTGCTCCACAGGTGTGGTCCCCCTACTGACCCTCTCTATATCAACCTTCTCCCCTCCCGCCTCCTTTCCCTTCATCCTAGGCTATAATTGTGTTTAATTTTTCATATGTAAGTGTGAGTGAAAATAAATTGGTTTCATAGTAGTACTGAGTACATTGGATATTTTTTTCCCATTCCTGAGATACTTTACTAAGAATATTTTCCAGCTTCATCCATATAAACATAAAAAAGGTAAAGTCTCCATTTTTTAAATGCTGCATAGTATTCTATGGTATACATATACCACAATTTATCAATCCATTCATGGGTCGATGGGCACTTGGGCTTCTTCCATGACTTGGTAATTATGAATTGAGATGCAATGAACAATCTGGTGCTAATATCTTTATTGTCAAATGATTTTTGGTCCTTTGGATATACACCTGGAATGGGAAATGCAGGATCAAATGGAAGGTCTACATTTAGATCTCTGAGTGTTCTCCAAACTTCTTCCAAAAGGAGCATACTAGCTTGCATTCCCACCAGCAGTGCAGAAGTGTTCCCTTTTCTCCACATTCACGCCAGCATCTGTTGTTTTGAGATTTTGTGATGTGGGCTACTACTCTTGCTGGAGTTAGATGGTATCTCAGAGTAGTTTTGGTTAGCATTTCTCTGATGATTAAAGATGATGAGCATTTTTTCATGTGTCTGTAGGCCATGTTCCTGTCTTCTTCAGAGAAGCTTCTGTTCATGTCTCTTGCCCACAATGATATGGTATCACTTGTTTTTTTCTTAGTAGTAAGTTTGAGTTCTCTGTGGATTCTGATTATTAGACCTTTGTCAGAAATATAACTTGCAAAAATCCTCTCCCATTCTGAGGACTGTCTATTTGCTTTACTTAGTGTGTTCTTGGCAGTGCAGAAGCTTTTAAATTTGATCAGATCCCGATAATGCATTTTTGATGTTGCTTCAATTGCCTGGGGTGTCCTCAAAAAGTATTCTCCCAGGCCAATTTTTTAAAGCATTTCCCCTGCACACTCTCTAAGAATTTTTATAGTTTCATGTCTTAAGTTTAAGTACTTTAACCAATGAGAGTCAATTTTTGTTAGAGGAGAAAGGTGCAGGTCCAGTTTCAGTCTTTTACAGATCACCAGCCAATTCACCCAGCACCATTTATTGAATAGGGAATCTTTTCCCCAATTCATATTTTTAATAGGCTTATCAAAAATAAAATGATGATAAGTGTCTGGGTTGACCCCTTGGTCTTCAATTCTGTTCCATACATCTACCTCTCTATTTTTGTGCCAGTACCATGTTGTATTGATCACTATTGATTTATAGTATAGGCTGAAGTCTGGAAGTATGATTCCTCCCTATTTGTTTTTATTTCTTAGCAATGTCTTGGATATTCAAGGTTTTTTCTGTTTCCATATAAAACGAAGTACTAATTTTTCCAGGTCATTAAAGTTTGACAGAGGTGCTTTAATAGGGATTGCATTAAATCTATAGATTGCTTTAGGTAGTATAGACATTTTAACAATGTTGATTCTTCCCAGCCTTGAGATGGTATATTTTTACATTTGTTAACATCTTCAGCTACTTCTTTTCTCAGAGTTTCATAATTCTCTTTATGGAGATCTTTCATGTCAGGAAAATACCAAGTTGTTTATATTCATTACTGTTTGCTTTATAAATTGAGGAGCATTTTGGTAGGGTGCATAAATGTTAATTACCAAAATCTCTTCATGTTGGGTGTTTCCCTTGACAAATCTGTAGTGACCATACTTATCTTTCTTTGTCTTTGTTGGTTTAAATACAATTGTTCTGCAAATAAAATTGCAACCCCTGCTTTTTTCTGATTTCCATTTGCCTGTATTATAGATGTTCATCCCTTTACCCTGAATCTCTTTTTATCCTTTAAGGTAAGATGAGATTCTTGTATACAAAAGATATCTGATCTACGTTTATGTATCCAATCAGCCCACTGGTACAGCTTTAGAGGGCAATTTAACCAATTCACATTAATTGAGAGGACTGATAGGCATGGTGACATTTTTGTTGTCATGATTTTCAAAGGTACAGTGGACATTTTTAATCCTTTCGCCATTGTGGGAGTTTGGTTTTGTTCAATAATTTCTGATGAGTTTGTTTTAGTGGTAGACCATTGTTCTGGTCATTATGGAAAAATAGGTGTGAGAATATCCTGGAGAGCTAGTTTAGTTATGGCAAATTTCCTCAACATGTGTATGTCAGTGGAGTATTTAATTTCTCCATCACAAATGAACCTCAGTCTTGCTGGATACAGGGTCCTAGGCTGAAAGTTGTTTGGTTTTAGGAGATTGTAGGCAATGAGCATCCTCTTCTTGCTTGAAAGGCTTCAGATGAGAGATCTGCAGACATTATAATATTCCTCCCTTTCTTACATCTGGCTGTTTGAAGAATTTTCTCCTTCATATTAACTATAGGAAAGTTGATTAAAATATGTCTAGTGGATGCTTTATTTGGATTGAGTTGCTGGGGTTCTGAAACTACTGTATGAATTTCTGTATCTCTTGCCATGTTTGGGAAATTCTCCTCCATTATATCTTGGAGTAGGGCTTCTGTGGCTTGGACAGTGGTTCTCAATTTGTGGGTCACAACCCCTTCGGGTTCGAACGACCCTTTCACAAGGGTCACCTGAGATCATCCTGCATATCAGATATTTACATTATGATTCATAACAGTAGCAAAGTTACAGTTATGAAGTGGCAAGGAAAATAATTTTATGGGTCATGGCATTAGGAAGGTAGAGAACCACTGCTTTAGGACAATCCTCTTCAGGAATTTCTATCAGATGAATGTTTGCTCTTATGGAGTGGCCCCACAACTCTCTCAGGGAATGATCAGTTTTGCTCTCCACTTCTATGCCTCTTTGAGCATTTGGGAGCATTCAAAAGATTTGTGTTCAACTTCAGAGATCCTTTCTTCTGCCCCATGAGTCTTTTCTGCAGTTTGGCTATTTAAAGTGGTAGGGTAAGATTGGATTGGGGGCCCCAGGAAGGAGAGTCAATCCATCATTAACCAATGAGTGGGAGCGTGTGACTATGGATTTTCTCCTACAGCCTTACAAAGGACCCTTTCAGGGCATTAGCCTAAGATTCTGAAGATGTGCTTAGTAAGAGAGCCTAGGATGGCTCTGGCCTGAAATCAGCAATCTCTATCCAATGTTAAGGAGTTGAGGTATTAGGCTGGAATCTAATCTGGGGAAAGATACAAGCTTCTGTGGTGCCCTGAGTCCCACCAGTGACAGCTGGTGAAGGAGATTCAGTCCTTTACCACTTTGAAACAACTGGCACTCAGCCTTGAAGGGATCCTGGGTGGACAGCCCAGGTCTAGAGTTCTAAACAGATTGACCCAGACAGTACAATCACTGCTCAGTCAGGAGAGCTCAAAGGGTCTCCAATATCCCAATAGTGGAAATCACAGATAGTTCCAACCAGCATACACAAAGAGATGGAGCATGGTCCCCTCCAGTGGACCACCAATTGAGGAAAGATAACTAGCCACAGTAAGGAAAAAGGTATCAATACCTCCACCCTTGTATGTCTGAACTGGGCCTCAGTTATTGGCTCTTGAAAGGCCAAAACTGTCATCAGCAGCCAGCCCTTGAAAGTCCAAACCAGGCACCACAGGCTCCACTCTCGAAAAATCTAAACCAAATGTCAGCAGCTCCACCCTTTAAAGTCCAAACCAGGCATCAGCATGCAGCAGTTGAAAGACCAAGCTGGGTACCTGTAGCTTTGCTCTTAAAAGTCCAAACCCAGCAGCAGTGCCTCTGCCCTTGGAAGTCCAACCAGGCACCTGTGGCTGTGCCCTTGACAGTCCAAACCAGGCACCCCCAGCTCCACCCTTGAAACTCCAAACTGGGTGTCAATGGATCTGCCCTTGGAAATCCAAACTGGGAGTCTGTCGCTCCACCCTTGGAAGTCTAAACAGAAGTCAGCCCCTGCCTGTTAAAGTCCCAACTGGTTGTCAGTGGCTTTACCCCTGAAAGTCTCAATGGGGTGGGCTCACCTGACCATGGCAGCCCTAACCTGATGTCCAATGATTTTTTTTTTTTTTTGAAGTACCGCTGAATTAGGTTTGCTATTATCTTATTGAGATTTTTTGTGCTTTTATTCTTAAGAGATATAGGTCTGCAGTTGTCTTTTTTGGTTGTTATTTCTTGGCTTTTCAGAATGAGTTGGGGAGGGTTTCTTCCTTATTAGTGTTATGGAACAATTTCTACAATATAGATAAAATTTCTTCTTTGCAGGTTTGGTAAAATGTGGGTGTAAAAATATCTGGTCCAGGACTTTTTTTGTTAGATAATTCTTTATGGTTACTTCAATTTTGTTTGTTGATATTGGTATGTTCAGGAGTTCTATTTCTTTTTTTTAAATTTGTATTAAATCATAGCTGTGTACATTGATATGATCATGGGGCATCATACACTAGTTTCATAAACCTTTTGACACATTTTCATCACACTGGTTGACGGAGACTTCCTGGCATTTTTTTAGTTATTGTGCTAAGACATTTACATTCTACATTTACTAAGTTTCACATATATCCTTGTAAGATACACTGCAGGTGTGATCACACCTGTCCCCCTCCCTCTACGCACCTCCCACCTCCCTCCCCTCCCTTTCCCCCTTCCCCCTATTCTTAGGTTGTAACTGGGTTATAGCTTACATGTGAAAGCCCTAAATTAGTTTCATAGTAGGGATGAGTACATTGGATATTTTTCTTCCATTCTTGAGATACTTTACTAAGGATATTTTCCAGTTCCATCCATGTAAACATAAAAGAGGTAAAGGCTCCATCTTTCTTTAAGGCTACATAATATTCCATGGTGTACATATACCACAATTTATTAATCCATTCGTGGATCGATGGGCACTTGGGCTTTTTCCCTGACTTAGCAATTATGAATAGGGCTGCAATAAACATTCTGGTACAAATATCTTTGTTATGATGTGATTTTTGGTCTTCTGGGTATATGCCCAATAGAGAAATTACAGGACTGAATGGCAGGTCTATTTTTAGATCTCTAAGTGTTCTCCATATATCTTTCCAAAATGAATGTAATAATTTGCATTCCCACCAGCAGTGCAAAAGTGTTCCCTTTCTCCACATCCATGCCAACATCTCTGGTCTTGGGATTTTGGGATATAGGCTAGTCTCACTGGAGTTAGATGATATCTCAAAGTAGTTTTGATTTGCATTTCTCTGATGATTA